>JAUZNK010082133.1:0-13114 GCA_035046665.1 Euphysa ruthae | reverse complement strand
ATTATATATTTCATTATTATTTTCAATTTTTCACGATTATTTTTATTTGTTTTTTTGTTATTCCAAGTTAGATTTTAAAGTTTAAAACCTAATGTCCAGTTAAAGGTTTTCTTTGCTATCCTTACTTTTTTTGTGTAAAACTTTTCAAAAAATTAGACACACATGAAATTAAAACTAGAAAGCAGAAATTGATAACTAGGCTATATAATTTCAGGTTAAATGCCAGCAAGAGGCTGCGAAGGCTGGTATCACTCTGGTGCGCCATGATAAAATTCTCCCAAAAAAAATTTCTGCAGGTAATGATCACAATGATGACATTGATGGTGATTCTTCAAAAACGGTTTTTGATACAAATAATCTAAGTAACACGAATAATGTTAATGACACAGATAAAACTAATGTTACTGAAAATAAAATACAAGTTGATAACAGGTTGGTGTTGCATTTGTGTTGCCTAACTTGGGTCCATTTTCTGATTAGGAGCTCTAATGAACTTGTGCTTTATTTATTTCTTTTATGTTATTGTAATCTTTTTTTATTTTAGCAAGCGCCTAACAAAGTCTACCCAATTTATTTCCACACATAACAAGATAAAATACTATTATACATTGTACTAAAGACGTTTAAAAAATCAGTTTCAGGAAAATAAAAAATAGCTATTAGAAAAAAATTGTTTAAAAAATGTTTAGGATAATCTTCTTTGATAAAACTTTTTTAGAAATATACCCTGCTCTGGAATTAAATAAAAATGTATTGCGAAAGCTTCGACTTTCCATTAGATAAATCACTTGATCAAATCGAGTGGACGCTAATTTTAGAAAAATCAAATTTGCTTTCTTATCAAGTGGAAAACCTATGATCTTGAATCTGAATCAGGTATAATATTCTTAATAACAGTCATTTATTTTCTCCACTTTATTATTAAAACTATGCTTGTTGCTAATTGTTCAAAAACAGGCTGTATGATAACGACTGATAGGTCGGGTAATAGAAAATTAAAACCGGGAAAAATGTGAGAATGTGAAAATCAATAAAAAACTTTTAGAAAAACAAAGTATTTTTTGCATTAAATATAAGATTTTGCTCCTTTTTTTTATATCATATTATTTTATTCTAATAAAATTTGTTTTTCTTCTAAAGACTAGGATAAAAAGCAATATTTGTTAAGAAAATGAGAATGGCCAGTATGAGGATGAAACCTATGGCATTCGGGGTATTAGCACGATGCTCCAACTGACAAATACTTTAATAATAACTTTCTGTTGATATAATTAATTACAAATTATAAATAGGTTTATAGAAAAGTACTAGCTAGTTATTTTATATTTTACTATGACCAGAATAATAATGCAGTTTGTGCATGTGAAGCAGCTGAATGAGTCATGAATAAATATTATATTACATGTTTTCATTTAGCCATGTGGGAATTGTATATAAAATATTTTTATTTAGTTCTGCGGCAACGAGTTGCGACGAATCAAAGAACTCACAACCACTTGTTAAAACAGATCTTGTTAATGATTTGCTATTTGATAATGGTTACCAAAACAACAGCACTAATAAAGCTGTGCTGTCAGATAAAGTCAAAAAGGGGACTGAAATAAAATTTACCAACTTATATTTGTCTGAGAATGTGGGTACGATGCAACTGACCAGCATATTGATGATAATGCAGTGTGATCGATGCAAAGAAAGAATGGATTTAAAGTTGAGAGAAAAAATGTATGTGGTTTTTATTTTTCATCTTTTAGCATTTAAAATTTAGTTTCATATTGAATAAGAACAAGAAAATAAAAAACGTTGCTTTTATCAAAAGATCTGTTTTTTAAGATATTAATATCAGACTAGCCAGTAAACTGGCATTGCACGCCAGGAGAGAGCTACATTGAGCTCTTTGAATCTAACTGCGCCCTTGCCTCACAAAACTAATCCTTTGCCGATTTACAATAAATAATTTGTGCTCTTACTCATACCCATATTTTGAAGATTTGGCTAATTTGTGCTCAAGGTAAGAAAGTTATTCCATATCTATGTTTTACTTTTAAGCTGCGTTAGATTTTTTCAAGTTCCTTTTAAAATCATATTTTGTTTCATGAAGTTAGGTGACAAATTTTTTTAAATGAATTGTGCAATTAAAATCTTGTTTCCACAAAAATATAGGTAAAAAAATTTTTTGTGATATTTTTATAATTTTTTTGTAAAATTGAGGGTCAATAATGTAAATAATGTGACAAAGTTGAGATTTTGAAAATAAATCTTGTTTGTCAGATGACTAGGTAAACAAGATAAAAATCAACATTTTTAGATTATTCAAATCAGAATAATTGTTTTTTCTGTTTTTCTGATAAAGCTAGAAGTCTAGGATGGTATAATAATGGCCAGTTCTAGATCAACAATCCTTGTTTTAACAGTCTAGAGATCGCTTTGAAGTTTTTTCTAATTTTTTTTTTTTTTAGGGTAACATGGGTCTAATCTCCATAATTTCAAACCCTCCTTACCCTAAAACTTAGTGAAATATATTTTTTTTTTAATTTTGAATTTTAATCAAACTTAAATATTAAATAAACAAATAATAATAACTGCTAAACAATTGCTGAATAAATAAACTTAAATTGGTCCTTAATCATATTACATAATTGCTATGATCATGACTTTAGAGTTTTTATTACTTGGGTAATTGATAGTGAATTATGAATGAAATACATTAGTTTTAGTCAGATTCAGAAAGAGAAAAGACTGCTATGGCAACTTAAAATTTGGCAAAGCCTTTTCAACAAAAAGTAGGAGGTTTTTCCATAACTACGAGGAGTTTTTCTCTAAAAAATATGAATCTCAAATTGCTTTTTGTTAATGTATTTAAAACTTATTTCATAATTTTGGTAATACGACTAAAGTTTATCGTATCATAATTTTTCTCTAACATGAAAAAACCATTAAAAGAACTTTTGGTTTTTTAACAGATAGGTTTGTATTTATCGGCATGTGGCTCAGAGGTAGGTCATATGCTTTACTTGCACTAAGTCTCGGGTTCAAGCCCTGCCGTGGGCGCTCATCTTTTAATAAATTTGCGCGTTTTGAGAGCTATGAAATGATTTTTTTTTTTTTTTTTTTTTTTTTTTTTTTTTTTTTTTAGCGGGTCTAAATAAGATTTATGATTTTCTTTAGAAGTAATTTGAAAAGTAGTTTGGAAAAGTGTAACTAAAAGTGGAATACAAAGCACCTTGCCATGTAACTATGGTGATTTGGCAGGTCTGCCAGGAACAAGTCTCCCAGCGGGCATAAATCTTAAAATATTTAAAAAAATAAAAGTCTCTTTAATTAACAAATTATTTTAAGGTTTTTGTGTGTACAGTTGAATTTATATATTGATTTTCGGTGTGTGGCTCAACCGTAGCTCATACTGCTTTACATGAGCTAAACCTCTGGTTCAAACCCTGCCATGTATGGTTTTCTTTTAATAAATTCAACTTTCGACTGTCTCCCGCCATTGTGGTAAATAAATAAAAAATTAAAAAAAAAATAAAATACCCTTACACTTTTAAATAATATTCATGCTTTATTCTCATAAATGGTAAACAATTGTTTTGAAGGAAAGTTTTCTATGTAATGAGTTGACAGGAAAATCAATGAATATTGCATTAGGACTTTCAAATTAAAATTACTGAAAAATAGAGTCTAGTTACAAGAGGTGTAGCTCATTAGAAAAGTTAGTTGTAATGCCAATATAACACACAAAATATGTTATTTTTTACAGAAATGTCTATAGATTCTCACTCTGTAACTTAGGATTGCAAATGTGAATATTTTTTGCAAAATGAGTCTGAAGGCATCTGTCAAAATAATAGCTAATACAAATGTTAGCCTTCAGAAAGCTTTAGCTTGTAAAAAATTGGATAGAAACCTGATCAAACAAGCTCAGTGAAAAATTGAAATTGGCATTGAGAGGGAAAGAAAGCTTGAGGGAAGTGTTGTTAGTTTAAAAAAGAGAAAGAGTAACCTATAAACTATTTCTCAGTTATATTTATACAGGTTATTTTTAAAAATTATGCTCTGATTTTTTAATTTTCTTTCATTTTCTTCCATAGATAAGGTAATAGAAACATTTACATATTTGATTTGACTCTTTTTAAATTCTTTGTAACGTGTTTTTGATAACTGGTGACTTTTCAAATAAAACTTATTAGGTGTTTATATTTTAAATCGAGAGGGTCTATTTTTAATTATTGTATATATTATTATTGTTAGTATTTATATTATTATGTATATATTATTATGTTATTAGAGCACAAGATTATAAAATCTGTATGCCAGATTATTTTTAAAAAGCTGCAGATATTTTCATAATTTTTTCAGTTTATCAAGAGTTGATTTTGTTCCATTTGTTGTGTAATGTCTTTGTTCAGTCATATTTGAAGGTAAAAGCAACTCAGTCGTCCAATTAAAAGAATATTGGGTGATTTCAGTACTTTTGAGGCCCCAAAATTTTCTTACATGTCATGTTACTTATTATTATATCAAAGGTTAGGAATTTCTGTTTTTGACACGATTTTTTGTTGACGAGACTTAGTTTCTACTTTTTTGTTAAAAAATATTCTATTTTTAGGCAGAGGAGAGCAGTTTCTTTTGAATGTTTTTGTTTGTTTAATTTTTATTGTCCAAAGTAAATCCAGTGAATTATACAATGATAGGTTGTTTGAATATATCTGAATACGTTCATGTAAACATTGTCTATCCTTTGTTTTTCTCTAAGAATCAAATAATGTTCCACAGTAATTCAAATGTAGGTTAAAAAAACATTAAAGATGGTGGTTTTGTGGCATAAAATGATAAAAAAAAATTGTTAAGTTAAGCTGGGAGTATTACAAGAATTAATAGTGACAAGTGATTAGTGAATAATACATCAACTATTTTATTCTCAATTAATGACAAATCTTCTCTGAAAAGGAGCTGCTAAAGTAATACTAACATTATTTTCTATCATTTTTTTATTCTAAAATGAAGCTTTAATCTCAGTTTATTTTAAATCTTTAGAATATAATATTTAGCCCCTATGATAATATTTACCCTGTGATAATGTTTGAAAAAGTAGATAAGTTTAATACAGTATTAGCAGTGACCAATAATCCAATTTAATTATTTCTTAATTATTTTTTAATTATTTTAATTATTTCTTAATTATTTTAATTATTTCCTAATTATTTTAATTATTTTTTAATTATTTTAATTATTTCTTAATTATTTTAATTATTTCTGATTGACTTAAAATTACAAAGGCTAATAGACATAGCTTGTGACAGTTATTAAAAACAGTGGTCCTGTATACAGCAGTTTCACGTATTTTGCTGATTTCTGAGTGGGGTATAAATGAATTCTGAAATTTGATATTCTTATAAACAATTACTAATTAATAATAATTTCTAATTACTGTGATAGATAAATTTAATTGCTTAAAAAAAATTTTTGACAAATATTTCATTCCAATGAATTTTACTGTTAATAATGCGAGTCCTATTTTGAACATTGACTCTTTATAAAATGCCCATTTGTATTATGAAAAACAAAACCTAATATTGACATGAATAGGGCTCAAACTCATGACTTCTGGTTTTACTTGTTCAATTCAATCAGCAAACTCTGAATATTTTTATTTTTGTACTCTTTTTTTCTTTATGATTTAGCTCAATAGCAGTTCTTTGTAAGAAATGTAACTCTAAACAAGCAGCAGTGTATTATTCTGAACTCATGCATCACCATTCTCCAGTTGTCGGTTATCTTCATTTAGAAGGGTAGGTGTAACTATTTGGTTTATGTCCATATAGATAGATTAGTGAATGAATTTTCACTTAACAAATAGCGATCAAAATAACTAAGCAAAGCATTGCAGTAAACCACATTTTCAAAACCGTTTTTTTTTTTTTTTTTTTTTTTAATTTCCTCTTGTAGTACTTGTTTTTTTTTTCTAGCTGCAGAGCTTTTGACCTGGTATTATTGGAATCAGTGATTATATTGAATTGCTTGGAATGTTCCAAGGACAATGTTTTAAAGGTATATCAATACAATTATCTCAGCAAATGTTGATTTTGTTGAAAAGATACATATTTCAAAATAATATGTTTTTATTTGAAAAAATTGAAAATTGTTGTAAAGGAAAACTCCTGAGAAATAATGAAAAACACATTACAAATCTATCAAGACTGGTTGTAAATAATTTGCAAATAGTATGAGAACGAAGAATACAGGCCATTTACTATTGTCGTATTTCTCAAATTTAAATAATTTTATGTCATCAATGATTGAATAAAAATTTTTAAGGTGTATTGAATAGCTTGGGTGGTACGTTGTTGTGTTTTGCAAAGCGCTAATTTTTTTTCAGCACAACCATGCATATTTAGAGAATCAAATCTTATCCACAAATAGACTCTTTCCCTTATACCTAAACCTAAACCCAGCTGCAGTGATGATTTGTAACATGATTTTTATGTTATGTCCAGTTGGTTCATGCCTTCCATGTTTTAGTATTACCATATTATTTTAGCATTTATGGTAGCATTATTAGGAAAATATAAATCTGTGCTTAATTAAGTGAATTATATGAAATACTTTTGTCATTAAACATAAAAAAATCAGGTTCTTTCAAGATTGATTGCAAATGTATAGAATAGCACTCTAAATCAACCTCTCTTTCAGTATACTTATAATTTTTGGTAAGATATTATTAGTAATGCTTCAAACTACCCAAAAAATATTTTTGTCTCCAGCTATAAAATTGCAATTATTGGTCTGAACAACAACTTTATAGTTTTGATACGCAATATTAAGATTTGCTCATTGCGCAAAGCTAACTTTCTTTTAAGCTTTCAAAAACCATTAAATTTATTCTTATATTTATAGAGTTAAGACAAAATAAAAAGCAAAGTTACTAAATTTTGGAAGGTCTGTATTTTGAGTCAAATATTGAAAATTGGTTGGAGATTCCAAAATAACCCATATTTATTTGTTTATTTTATTTATTTACATGGGTTTTACAATTTCAAAGTCAATCAATAAAAAAATGTTAACTATTTACACACATACTCAATATGGTAATTATATATAATAAATATGCTTTAATTAAAATAGCCTAAACTTAGAACTTTATGATACATCTATATAACCTAAGCCTTGTACAAAGACACCCTTTTGGTATCCAACACTTTTCTTTTTTTTAAATATTGAAATCTCCCAGGCACTATATTCCAAATCAGTGGACCAAAGTGGATTAACGCATGATCTCCTGATTGGACAGTTCTCACTATTGTTCTATAGAAATCTGTATTCAAGTTAAGATTATAACCACTAAAATTTTCTATAAAAATGATATCCATTAAAGAATTTGAAAGCCTTTGTTTAAACTTGAACATTTCAAATGCAAGTATTTGTAAGTTTTTTTGATGGATTGATGCTTATCTGTCTTTTTCCAACAATTTTTGAAATGACATACTATCATCATTATAGGTTATAAGACTAGATAGGTTATGCTCTTTCATGAAGCTTGTTTATTTTGTTGTTATGTTAGTCTTTCTACTGTGAAACATTCATATTAAAGGACAATATGAAAACTTAGATTCAATGAAAGTCCGAAATAAAATCTTTCTTTTCACAAAGGTTATATTTCTATTTATTCTACTTAATGCAGTTATATTCCAGCCTACTTTTAAACAAATAGTATTTATATGACTTTCTAAAAACAAATTTCTGTCTATACTAACTACGAGTAGTTTCTCACTGTCGTTTTCTTCGTATTGCTTAAATCTACAAAATGACTTTGCGTTTAAACCGTAATGTTTTAAGGCGGCATTTATTATTTATTTATTTATTATTATTTATTATTCAACTCCATGAAATTGCTTTCAAACCACTCTATATAGCCATTATACTGTTGTGCTCTAGACTTGATAATACTGTTTTTAAGTATGTATCACAAGCTTAGAATCTGGTATCATCTGCGAAATTACATACATCAGATTCACCAATCATTGAAAATAAGTGATTAATGTATATATTAAATAAAAGTGGCCCAGAAATAAATCCTCGTGGTACACCTTTTAATAGCTTAGACCAAGAACTGAAGAACACTTTATTTTAGGTCATTGTTATCGGTTTTTTTAATACCGATATAATATTTCAAGTGCTATTTTGTTAAATCCTCATGCGTGTAATTTTGCGATTTGTAAATCATGATTTAACATATCAAAGGTTTTGGAGAGGTCCATTAAGACTGTACGAGCATTTCTATCAAGAGATTATTTCCACTTTTCTATCATAGCAAGTAATGCATATTTTCGATAACCACGTAGATAAGGTGACAAGTAGTTGTTTAAGATATCCAAGATTTTATTTTTCATTAGTCGTTCAAAAACTTACAATTGATAAAAGATACAATTGGTAAACAACCGACGGGCCAATAGTTTTTGCAAGACGTTGAATCCCCTTTTTAAAATATTGGAGCAATATCTACTAGCTTTAGTTTATTTGGAAAATTTGATGTTGTGAAAGATTTCTTTAAGATATTTAAAAGAATTCAAGAGTAAGATTTCGATGAGCTTTTTAAAATCTGAGATGGAATATTTTTTGAAGTACTAGCCAATACTTCAAAAAATTCTCTAAATTGTCGAGACTAACTAATAAAAATGAAAATGTACCGCTTAATTAGGACCTCAAAACTAGAAAAGACCTCAAATTGATATGGCATTTGTTATAAAAATATTTAGGAAATACTTGAAACTAATAAAAAAAGCTATTTATGATCAATTAAGAACACAAATTATTTACTTTTTTTTTTGTTCACATTTTCTAATTCTTCATATATAGTTTTAACGATGATTCACATTCCTTAATGGCAAATTTTTTTTGTTATTCTAAAATATTTTTTTAGGGGCTTTCGTATGGTCCAGCTCGCGACCACTGGTGCAATTCTTGTCACACAAAGATCAACGTACAAATCACTGCAGCTCGATTCTACAACTTACAGCCTGCAGGTTTGTTATTCTTCATTACTTGTTAAATGAATTCTGTTTTGCAATGCATGCAGTTAAATATTGGTTTATATTTCAATCTTTTTCCTACATGCTTAATATATCTTCTTCTTTTCTGCTCATTACAAAGTGAGAGAATTAATTGATATATATATATATATTTTTTTTTTTTTTTCCTAATTTTGAATATTGCCGAAAGGAGATGCTTTATATCAAGTAGAAAGAGCAGAAATTAATATGACTGTTGACTGAAATTATCCAGTATTCATAATTCAATCCGTAATGTTCATTGCATGCATTGTCTGTAGGTAATGTTGAAGCAAAACTGTTTAAAACGCCGAAACGTAAAATTATTAGAGATCCAAGTGTTAAAGATGGTGAACCACTTCCAAATGATGGTGCTTGTAAACATTACAAAAAAAGTTTCCGGTGGCTTAGGTATGATATTCTTCCCACTTTCTACATCTTACTTTAAATTTTTGTTTAAATTAAACTCAAGTATATTTGTATTCAATATCCAAAGAATTAGCTTAGGTTTGGTTTAAATTTAGAGGTAATGTACAGTCTTAACTTAAGATGCGCCTGTGTTCGTTTTTTGATAATGTAAACCCATGCTAGCATGGAAAGCGTTCATAATCGCCAATGATGGTTTCAGTCTTTGAAAAACTGTTTAATCTGTTTATAACACGTCCCAACATATTTAGTTTCTTTCGCAGTTTTACATTTTTTTTTTTTTTATTGTTATTTTACTGATTTCCTCCGACAACTTTGTTTTTATTTTGAATCATTTGCAGGTTTCCTTGTTGTGGAAAACTTTATCCTTGTGATGTTTGCCATGATGAGAAGGAAGATGATGGTCACGAGATGTTGTATGCTAATAGAATGCTGTGTGGGTTTTGTGCTAAAGAGCAGGTAGATACACCCATGTTTTTTATTCTTTCCGATGTTTGATATATCTGTTGTTGCCATACAATAATATTAAAAAAAAAAAATGAAAAACATAATTCATGCCAATACATTCCTTCATGAAATTAATAGTGTAAGACGTTTTAAGATTTTTTTTCTATGCATCAAAAAAGAAAAAAATGCTTTGATACGCAGCATGCTGTAATTTAATGATTTTTAAATATCTCATTTTATTAATATTTGCTTAATAATAATCAAGCCATATAATTTTAATAGATATTTATAAAATTAAATAATTGACCACTGCGAAATTAATTTTTGATAGGGAGATGATATTTCAAAAACTTTTCATGATTCGAATATTTATTCTAAGAAGCTTTTGGGCGACCACCATCTTTAAGGCTTCTTTGAAATATTTAAAATATATTAATATAGTACTCATGAAATGTTTTTAAATTATCTACATTTTATAACGACTGAGATGAAAGAACTAAATTTTTGAAGTAATAATTGGTGAAAAAATCTTTGTGTGTTTTTCAACGAGATGCTTTTCTTTTTTGTATGGTAAGATTGATTGTTAATTAAAGAATCGCTTTTGAATGTGGAAATTGAAATAATTTTGCAAATAAAATTGAATTTATAGAATTTTTGAATGCAAAAACCATATCGGGTAAAATTTATCGGTTAAAATTTTATCCCATCAATTGTTCTGTGATCAGAGAACAAAAATATATTTTCATGACAGCATTTAAACATCTAGTTTTGTTTTTTGTTCAATCATTTTACCTGATATTTTTGAGAAGTGGTTTTGAATTTCTCTGGCAAAAAAAGCGGGCATTTTTAGCAATATTTTTATGAGTGTTACTTTTTTTAAAAGAGACCATTGATAACTTTAAATCAATTTTTTTTCTTTTTTATTTTCTTTTTATTTATGAAATTTTGGCAATAAGTTTGTAAAATAATACTAAAAATATATTTCTTCATATATTTATATATGTCTGTTTGTGCATGAGTGTGTGTGTTTTTTTTTGTGTATTTGTGTGTGTGTCCGTTTGCGCATACTTGCGTATGTGTTCATGTGTGTTTGTCTGTTTGTTCATGTTTGCATATGTGTTCATGTGTGTGTGTGTGTGTGTATTTGTGTATGTATAATATAAAATTAAATTTTGAATAACTAGAAAATTACAGTATGTTTCATGCTTATGCAATTTATCTAAGTAGCAAATTAGTGATACAGGATTTTATTTACGCATCATTAAAAACGTAAGAACGTTTTTTATTTGCTTAAATAATGACAATAAGTTGGAAAATCATGTTAGTTTTTCATCATTTCGTTTCATAAATATTTTAGAGTGGCTTGATTACTGCGGAGCAGTTGAGTCAAATTCAGTAAATTTAAACTAAAAAAATGTTTTATTTTATATATATTTTACAGTGGCTAACCTACAATCCTTATCATCAAAAAGAGTAAGTAAAAGTATCATAAAAGATTTGGTAATATTATTTTTAAGCCATTTTCAAGCGATAAGCCATGCATACGTTGCGGAAGTAGCACAACAAAAAGTCGTAGCTCTCATTGGGAAGGCGGTAAAGGCTGTAGAGACGTTAAGAAGATGTCCAAGTATGCATTTGTTGTTTTGAAATTTTTTTATGAGATTGAATGAGGGATATTTTTATGATAAAAGAGTTTGTAGATTATTCTGTATATGTTTTAGATTTTTCACATTTAAATTTTCACTTGTTGGAAAACTTGGGGGAAATTTGAAACAGGTTGAACCTAAAAAATTAAAAAAAAAGTAATAATTCACAAATTGCAGTGATATTTTTGGACTTATGCTATTTATATGTATTTTTTAAAAGGGTGAAAACTTTAATCTGTGTACAGTAAATTAAACTAATAAAATATACGTTAGCTAAAACAAGGTAAAGTTTATGCTGTGTGAAAACATTTGTATTTCGTTTTTTAGATGATTATATAAACCTAATTTCAATATACACGATATAAATCTAACCTTTGATTTCCATCTATTGCTTAATTTTGTTATCTCATTTTGAGTTTCTTCATTTTAGAGTAGATTTCTTTTCTTTGATGATACTTTTTAATTTTTTTGTGAGCATTGAATATCAGCCATTAGTGTGGCCACTACCACAAATATTTTCCATAGAAAATTGGCTTTGGTAAAGTGTATTTTTGGATTTTGTTACCTAAATCTTCATTGAAAATAAAACTAAAAAATCGGAAGATAGAAATCCTAACAAATTCAATCTTAAAAACTACGTAAAGTGTCAAAAATTTTAAAAATTAATAGGTTAAAAAGAGAAGTTAATATAAAATCAAGGATAATAAATACTAACAAATTTTTTTTTTTGTTTTTTTAATAAAATAAAAGTAGTGATGCAAGAAGATATACTAAATAAAACAAAACAAGGAGACGATACAATTTTAAAATTAGAAAAAGCTATTTAAAACAAAAGCATATACAGCTCACTTTTCAGATTTTTACCTTCTGTTTAAAAATGGGAACATTTGTACTGTTTTTAATATCATCTAGAAAGGTGTTCCATAGTTCCATACTAGCTTTAAATAGCAGGCAATTTGTGTCATGAGTAACAGTGTGAGCAACAATGGACAGTAGAAAAAATAAGGCAAAATTAGGCATTTAAATTTACTTTAGCTTGATATATACCCAAATGCATAATTCTCAATAAAACGCTAACCTTATTGTTTACTTTTTTTCAAACTCTCTTAAAATGACTAGAAAAATTTAAATAGCAATCAATAGTAACATCTAACAGTTCGAGTTCTTTACAGGAAGAAATCTCTAAGCCAGAAATAAAAATAGAGTAGGATTTAAGAACTTTTTTCCTAAGAAACATAGACTGGAATTCCCTGGGTTGGCAACCATAGAGTTGTTACGAAACCAGAGATCAATCCGACAAAGATCATTATTTAACAGATCTCGAGGGTTTTCAAAGGAATTGTCACAAGCGTAAATAGTATTATCATCAGCGAAATTACCGTTTCCTGTTTTTAGGATAAAATAGAATATATCGTTAAGAAAAATCCTAGAATAGAACCCTGGGGTATACCAAGTACAATTATAAATCCACTTACTAAAAACAGAAGATAATTTAACCCTCTGATTTCTACCCGAAAGGTAACTATTAAGGAGGGTAAGGCTTTGCCATGAAAA
>JAUZNK010082132.1:0-29596 GCA_035046665.1 Euphysa ruthae | reverse complement strand
TATATGCACACACACATGTATATACATACATAAGGTAACAAAAACACAACTTTTTCATTGCAAATTTTCGATATAATTCATATCTTTTTCAGGCATGTCAGACAGTAAGTCATGCAATAAAAAAATTATATGTATAGGATGCTTTCCTTTTTATAAATAACATAAGTTTATTTATAGGTTTTTTTAACTACGTCGTGATTGTAATGATATACCAAGCTGAATAAGTCTGGATTGTAAATCACTTGGTGCTTATTGCGAAAGCAAAAAAACGAGCTTTCCAGGTGGATGCCAAATGGCAATAATGCGAAAAATTCTTTATAGTAAGGAAGTTTGTCAGAAAATTCGTACTTAAATTATGCTGACTCCGAAAAAAATTCGTGCCTAAACACTTGCTTATTTTTTACATATTTGTTTTGCCTTCCCATTTATTAATAATATTGGTATTGGGGTTTAAAGCATCCAACAGTTACTAAAATGTATATAAAACACAGTAAATGAAAAATCGGTTTAAGATTAGTTTTTATCATCTTTATCATCTTCCAATAGCCAGGTGTACAAAGTGAGACCAACAAAAAAGCTAATATACGCGACTCGCTACAGCAACATTACGTCATAACGGAGAAACCGTCATAAACTTCAACACTCCCCACCGCAAAGAACAGTCATTACTTTAATATCTCGCGACAATACAACTCCTACCATTACAGCCATCTTCCACAGCTTTACATTGTCAGTTTTAATTAAAGCAAAGTTATTAGCATTAACCGTCATCACATATAAAATTCTTCGAGTTCCGTCAAATATTCTGTCTGAAAACGCATTAATTCATTATAAATAAATTGCAACTGTCGGTTGTTTAGCACTAATTCAATTTCACACAGTAACGTTCGTGGCTTTTCATAATTTACATGTACAGTCAACAATGATTTCTTGAGGCACTTTTTAGTCAATCGAACCATGATTTTATTTTGTATCGCTATCTAATTGCTTTATTCTCTGCAAGTGCTTGAACTTCTTCAGATGCGAACTATCTTCCGCTGTCTGATAAAATCTGCTCTGGCACTCCTCGTCTTACAATGAAACGTCGCAAACTTTCAACGCACACTTTCACTGAACACTCGCATACATCATCTAATAAAATAGAACGAGTGCTACAACAAGTGAATTAAAAAATCGAGACCTTATTTAATGAGCTTTGATTGGCATGAACATCTTTTACTTAAAACGGACAAGCAAAATCTTCTCCGGTGTGCTTAAAAGAAAATTCAATTTTTAGACGAAAACGAGACAAAACTGGAGCAAGACACGTCTACAAAAAACGCAGTTTCTAACAATACTTTTTACAAGCTTCCTACACCAAGGTATCCAAAATCGACGCCTTAAAGTATTATTTATCTCTTTGAAATCGTTGTGTTTCAATAGCTTGAGGAAATATAAAATAATTAAATTAGCAAAATTTCAATCAGAAATTATAAAAATAGGAAACTTCAAGCTGCGCAGAGTTTTCCATTCTTCCATGATATCCTACAACACAAGCATGGCATCTAAACAAACGCAGATCTTTCTTCAATTGGTTTTACTTTTTTTTTTGTTATCACACCATGCTGAGAATGTTGAATCCAGCAATTATTTGCAATCTAGACACTGTTCATGAGATCTTTCATAAACGTACTTGATTTCAAATTGTGGACAAATCGCAACACCCATGACTTAACTCGTAGTAAACGTCTATAACCACTAAAGCTATTAATATTTAAAAGTTCAAGATTAACATAACAAACATCTTTAACCATGTTACAAACAATTTCCAAGTCTTTTTCAGGTTGAATATGTTCATAAAAAGGCCGCTTAATTTTAATATTTTTCAAGAAATCAGGGCCTGATTTTTGAAGCGTAACACCCCAAGAAATTATGTCAGCCGAACTTCTATAGGTTTAAACATATTTCCAATTATAACTATTGGTCAAACCTCGAACCCACGGTAGCTCAAAGTTCCAATCTAGATATTGTAGATATACTAACCTAAGATAGACACAGTAACCATAAGATTTAAGAAAAACATCAGAATATCCATGCAGTTCAAATTTATTACTAATTCATATTAATATTAAAGTTTAGATAAAAACGAGAAATTTTAAGCATTTTGTTTAACTTCCTAATTTGAAAAATCTAGTTTTTGTGTTTACATTTCATTGAAACGAAAAAATTCTTGTAAAACTCCTTTTTATTTGTCTTAATTTTTTTAGGGGGGCAATTTTCACGGAGGGCAATTTTCTTCTAGGAAATTTTCCTGGAATCAAATATAGAAAATAGCATTTTGTTTGTAATAAAAAGTTTTTTTATTTATGATCCCTTTTGTAAGATTAACAATAAAGATATTTTTTGACTTTATTGGCGAAAAAGCTTTATTCTCCGAATTAAAAGAAGTTGTATTTAACCTTTAGGCGAAAAATATTAAAAAAGTGTTCATGTGATTAAATACCGTGATGTTGCAAATATCGAGATTTTAACAATTTTTTAGGGGACGATTTTCCGGGGGTAAATTTTCTCGGGAAATAATTTTCTTTTGGGGCGGGCAATTTTCTGGGGGCGGGGTGAATTTTACAGGGGGCAATTTTCTGGGCAACAATTTTCTCGTGAGGACACTTTTCCGAGGGGGGAGGGGTGATTTTCTCGGTGAGCATTTTTCCTTTGGGCGATTTTCTTGGGGGCAATTTTCCGGTGGCGATTTTCTCGTCAGGCAATTTTCTGGGGGCAATTTTTTTAGGGTCAACTTTCTTTTTACGACAAAAAACATCAACAAATATTTTTCTCTTAAACAAAATTCAATATCTCTCAGCAAAACTATTTTAATCAAACAATTAGTAAAATAATGATAGGTAGTGAAATAACTAGTGATTACATAATCTCTAGGACTGGCCATTGTAACTAGCCTGATGATGGGAGCAGTTTGTCTCCTGAAACGTCGCTTAATGAATATTGTAACTCGTAACATGTTGTTTTAATTTTTCTATTTATCATAATAACTGAGTTGACAAATACCAATATTTTTAAATTTATACGATTGCAATATGGAGATTCCATGCTAATGAACATTCCTGCATCTAAAAGGCGTGAAGAACACAATAAATAAAAAATCAATTTATAATTAAGTTTTATTATTTTCTTCCTCCAGTATCGAGGTGTACAACGCGAGACCAACAAAAAGAGCTATAATACAGTAGGACCGTAATATACGCAACCCGCTACAAAAACACTACGTCATAACGGAGAAACCGTCATAAGCTACAACAATTTCAACAGTAAAGAATGATTCAATCAAGACAATATTTCCTTGCCTCCCCATTTCTTCACTACTAATATTTTAACAGTAGAGAATAACTCAATCGAGACAATAGTTACCAAATCAAAATTAATTTCTAATTTTCTCTGTTGACAGAGAATTTTTAAACCTGAAACAAAAGGATTCCATCGAATATTCTTAAACATCGATTGCTTTAACTTTTAATTCCATCACATTAAACATAACATGTATTATTTTTTTCATAACTTAAACATCTATTGTTTTAATATTTAATTTTAAAATTAATTTCAATACTGTCGGCAGAGAATCTATTTTTATATACAGCTTTAGTGTATACTAATCACTGACACAATCGTGTGCATAAATTTATAGCACAAAATTCAAATTGAAATATTCATCCTGGGAAACTGTTGGACCACTACTTTTGTTAGAATTAAGTTTATGAATAAGGTTTTTAAAAAACATTCATTGACTTTCAAAAGTCACTGTGAAATATCTTACTAAAAAAATTTATCACATTATGGACAAGAGGTGTAGCAAATGAATTCTTTAAAAAGCCATTTAGGTAATAGAAAACAATATATATCAATCAATGCAAATTTACTTAAGAAACGTTTAATTACACATGATTTATTCAAGGATCTGTCTTCGGTCCTCTTGCGTTTTAAACTTTTATTAATGATTTAAACTTGGCCGTTGCTCATGCTAGAGCCTATCACTTTGCTAACCACACAAAGTTATTATCTATAGCTCTCCTAAAAAATCTAATAAACATAGAAATCGTGACTTAAAATTAATAAATTACTGGTTATCAAAGTTGTTCTTAATACAAGTAAAACAGAAATTATTCTATATAAAAAACCTTAAATTTTGGATTAGTGGCTAACAAATAAAGCCCAAGAAAGAGGCTAAATGTCTAGGAGTTATCTTTTATGAAAATTTAATTTGAGATACCCATGTGAATATTCTCGAATCTAAATTGAATAGAGCCACAGGAATGTTAACAAAAATACGTCACTATATATTTTTTTAGATTCTCTAAAAAATATATACTCTTCAATATTTCACTCACATCTTATCTATGCATGTCAAATCTGCACGTAAATACCTAATCAGAGTTTGGTTACAACACATAATAAAGCCAATCGTATTATTTCCCGTAAGTCTCTAGCAATTAGTACCAATAAACTTTATCTTAACTTAGAAATCCTTAGACATAAAGACTACGTAACCTTACTAAATTTTTTTACATGATCATATTAAAAGCAAATTGCTGAAAGCTTTTAATGCTATATTTACTTATGCAGATCATCACTATAGTACTAAATCAAGAGATATGAAACAATTAAAAATATCTTATTTAAAAATACCTGATTTCTTAACTTACTTTAATGTATGCAAAAGAAATTACATAAAAGAGTATAGCTAGCTATCTATATATCTACCTATATATTTAATGTTGTAAAATTTTTTTTATTCCTTAAAGTGTTCATTTTCCATCGTATCTTCAAGCCGTTACACATGTTACAGAAATTTTTTAAAACACAGCAATTTCTCTTTTACGTTTGTTACTAGGGCAACACTTAGCTCTACTTTAATGAGAAAAAATATCAATAAGTCTACTTTGTTTTTGTTTTATCTCGTTTACATTCCGTTCTATAAATGAAATATTACGCATTTACATGTAGGTTTACAAAACAGGCAAAACAGTTATCAACTGACATAAAAGTGCTGCTATGAAGACGACATTACATTTAGGGGCAGCTGAACTTCCTTTGTCCGCGTAATTTTTGGTGAGTTTTTATAAAAGTATTAAAAGAACAAGTATTAGCTAGACTCTTAAAAGTTTCGGTCATTTTCCTTATGGGTTTGTTTCATGAAAAATTTTAGATCCTATGGTCTTTAGGACCTAAAATTTTCCACCTAAACTTTCTATAATCTTTAGCCATTTTTCTTATGGGTTTGTTTAGCGGACTTTTCCAGGGTATTGGGGTCAGTTGACCACGGCATTCCCCTTATTTTCTGGTAAGTTATTATTTCCAAGTTACTTTTATAATGAAAACAATTGTTTTTCAAATTTCATGTAAAAATATAAAATATAAAAATAATATATTTACCTGAAAATCAGAATTAAGTTAACAACACTTTATGAACTACTATTAAAAAGTAAACAAACTATACAAAAATAAATAGTTTCTACGTATATACATTTTTTATCCAAAAAATACACATTATTTTAATATTTTCTGTAAATTATAGGTAACCTGTTATGTCAATTTGTCGTTACTCGTCGCGTTCTTCAGAATCGCTCTTATCGTCACTACTACTGTTCTCACTCACTTTATCTGTATAAAACAACACAGTTTAAACCGTATGTGTTTTTAATATAACAATTATACATTATCCCGATATTCACAAGTAGTAACATATAGTCTATGCATCGGCATACATCTTACTTCGAAACAGTTGTTAAATTTGAAACCATGATCACTTCATGATCACAAACAAAATATGTTCAAGTCTGCTAAACTACAAATTACCTCTGATGGATAAAAACATCTGGGTGTTACAGTTGCTGGTGGAAATTTCAAAACCCAACTCATGAAATCTATCACAGTCTTTCTTCAAAATTTAATGAGCTACCAAAACTTTTTTCGAAATAAAGAAACCCGGTATACATAATCTATTACAAAACTAATAAATTGTCAGCTATTATTCATAGCTTATTTCAATGACCTATCTACATGTCTAAAACATTCACAGACAGCTATCTACGCAGACAAAATGTGATCCACCTTGCAGGGAAAGACACTCACATTATTGAGACTAGACTGTCTGCAGATATGCAACAAATAGCGAATTTGAGTGATGAAAATAAACTAGTACAAAATTTTGGACAGGGGAAAACAGAATCTATGCTGTTTGGAACGTCAAAAAACCTATCCAAACAACCAGAAACGTTAAACATCACATTGCAACAACATTGCGTAATTTACCAGGAAATATAAATATCTCATTTTTGGGATAAACCCTACACTCAACAAGAATATACATGTCAATAAATAAATACATAATAATTAAGTTACATACTATCCTTTTTTACCTAGATAATGATAGGTTCCAAATATTCTAAGATTTTGTTATTCTTTACTTATTATGTATTTTTTTTTTTTTTTTTTGAAGACAACAGTTTTAATCATTTACTCTACATATATAAAAAGATAACAAGCATGTAACTCGATTATTCATTTAGGATTTAAATTTATATAGAGAACTCATTGTTGTTTTGTATTATTAGCATGTCTTTAAATTTAAATTATAAAAAAGTACAAGATTTTTACGTTTATTGTTTTTATCGTAGTTTTTTAATGAAAAGTAATTTTCATCTCCCTAAAACATGGCAACAAACACTTAATATTCAGTGCGAGCCCAACTTGATACACTGGGTGTTGGGTTCATATACACTGATGGCGAGTTGAAGCAATTGATCTCGAAAGTGAGCTTCCAGAAAGGAGTTTTTTTATGATGGAATGGTAAGCCTCTTTGCACCCTTTTTCGACCAATTCATTTTTTGTGGCCTCGTCGAGCTCTATGCTTTTTTCTACATCCTCGACCGTACTTACTTTTTCATAACTTAGAATTTTTCGTACTTTTTCTAAAACCAAATGAAACTTTAGGCCCGTTTCCACGCCACCCAGAACAACGCCTAACACAGTAGTTCCGACATCAACACCTTCGATAACGTTGACAAAGCGAATATATTATTTTACAAGTCTTTCACGGGAGTCAATCTCGGCCCTTAGCTGGTCTTTGAGTTTGGCTACCTGTGTTAATCGGTAGTCTGTCCTAGACTCGGGCATATTATCGGTTTCATTTAATGTAGGGTATAACTGATGGTATCTATCTACATTCTCCATGTTGATTTTGTAAACGTCATATCTTTAATATGGTCATTCAGCCTCATAAATACTGCGTTTCTCCCACTCCTTTCCTTTGATCATCTCACAGGTCTTGACATAATATTGCGGCCATTTGGGATCTCTCTTCTCAAAACTTAGAGCCATCTTGTGTTCAATTTTTATCCTCTAATGACCCTACTTTAGGAGTGTAGCAGTGATGATCGTATCAAACTTATTCCGACCATCATATGTTGCGGTGATATACATGGCACGGCAATTCTCCGGAGAGTCCGTCAATATCGCATCAATAGTGAGAGATAAAACCCAACAGTATGTTGAGAAATATCTCTATCTTTTTTAGTTTTGTTTTTTTTTTTCTCAAGATCCTTTCTCATCGGGTTCTCTTTAGGACCAGGGGCAACAGAAGATCCACGCTCTCTGCGTTCTCCTTTACGACCAAGAGATCCGGAAGGCCTATGCTTTCCGTGTTCTCCTGTAGGACCAAGAGCTCCGGAGGGCCCACACTCTCCTGGGTCACCTTTAGGACAAGAAGCATCGGCATATCCACGCTTACAGGTAAGACCTATGTCTCATTTAGGCCCAATTGGCCCATTTTGGGCCGCGTTTGTTTATAGTGCCATCGGTCTTAATACCATGTCTAGTATGTTCACTATTTCTTAAAACTTGGCTGTGTTTGTGTATATGAGCCATCATTCCCCGCATCTAAATCGCAAAAGTGGATCGATATAATTTGAGTGATACAGATCAACTATAATGGGCAATATTGTTCACGGGCTGCGTCGTTAAAAAAACCTCCAAAATTTGATCTATGGCACCAGGGTAATATGAAAACCTAAGCAGTGGACTGTTTTTTGTCAACCAGAAACCGAAAGAGATAAATGTAGCCCATGTTTAAAAGCTGTCGCTGTGCATTTTCACTTCCACGACAACAATGACATGCAAGGATGAATATAGTGTTGTCACGGTGACTTCCATCCCTTATCAGAAGACCGAAATACTTCGACTACTCATTGTCAACACACATATGTGTATCCTTGTTGCATGCGTTGGTAGGCAGATGCTCAAACTTAAAATAAAGATGTTGACATCGTAGTTAGAACAAGTATTAACCAATAGATCTGAAGGTTGCAGTATAACACAGCAAGTGTTAGGTCCGTCATCTCCCACACTTGAAATGGAGAGGCTAATCAATATAGGCCTTAAATTGCCAGGCAGTAATGTAGGGTCTAACGATTGCAGAGAAATTGAAATCGATGCTTTCCAAATTCACGATAGTAACCTTGTAACAGCTCTCCACTATTTCGTTAAGGGCTCGCAATGTTTCAAAGGACAGGTTCCACATGTAGCTGACGAGATCGGTGGAATGCTACAGCAGCAGGGGGTAGCCACTTCGAAGTTTCCTGAGAACATTCGACCATTGTTAGGGGGTCGTACGAGTAAATCTAAAGGATCAATGATACGAACTCCTTGAATGCTACCGACGCAACCAATAAAGTCAATCAAGTTTTTAACCACTATCGTCCGATGAAGTTGATGTGCTAGCTCAAAATTTTGATAAGCACCTGACCATGAGATATAGTGACGAAGAAAAACAGCAAAAGGGAGAGGTATTAAGCTACTAAACCAAGTCATGGACCACACTGAGGAAGGAAATGACGACGAGACATGACAAGCTTTAAACCAAGCAAGTCTACTTAGAGCCTCACGCAAGAAATTGAAAAAGGCAGTGAAATATATTACTTCTCTTAGAGAATAGTTTATACTAGGATACCTAATAATGGTAATGACTTTCATTACTCTCCCTAATAAAGATGGCTGTGTTTTACCAGGACAACACAGCACAGGAAATAATTCATGTCATTTATGCTGGCCGAGATGAATGTTGGTTTGAGTTACGACCCTCAAAGTTTGACTTACACGCGAGACTGCCGTGTAGACAACATTGTTTATCCAACCGCTGAGGTTATGATCTACCACGATCCACTGGCCTGACACCACATTAACTTATTGAGAGCTTGTAGCGCTGAAGTTGGTTCTTTTTGGCAGATACTGTTGACAGAAAAAACTGTCCACGGCTAGCCGCATACTTTGCAGAGGTATCGATAGTCAGTTTGGAATTGGCGGATATTTGACTTAGGGTCCTACTTTTCTATCGGCTTCGTAGGGTTGATGCGGAAGTAACGATGGACGGGTTCGGCTTGATGGGATTTAAATCAAAGACAGTGTGCGACCCAGACAGCTCGTGTTCTGGAGTGAGTACAACCAGCTTACGCCGAGTAAATGCTTTCACGACCCGTTCCATCTTACATCTCCCACTCTGACCAGTAAAATACATACACCCCGCAGGAGCTGCAATGAGATTAGGCGGAAGCAAGTCAACTTCACTTATTTGTCATTCATGGTGCCCAGCAGGTTCGATTGCCCAAGCTGTAGCATCAGGACGCCACTCGTATGTAGGCTGCTTATGTCGCCATTGTCCATGCTTTACTAGGTCATTCTCAACATGGGAAGGGACTTGGTGTAGATGGCATTTTTGCAAACCCCGTAGGACCTTTTCTTGGGGGAACGTCTCAGCATCCTACAAAGCGCAAAATTGGTGTATGCGAGGACAAATGAGTCGAGTAAGTCTCGCAGCATTGGAGTAGTAATCTAGTTTTCACGCAGGGGCTCTCCAACGCGACCAACGGTATATGGATGGGTGTTTGGATCGAACACCCAAGTGGAGAGCTGTACTACACCAGTTAGGATAAAAACGTCGCTAAGGCGCACACCCTCTAAGTTTGCTCGACGCATAATGTTCGTAAAATTTCAAATGGTGATTTTCGTTTGTTCCTGCTGTGGCGTCTTGGCTATTTCATACCTTAGACTCAACTTGAGCGCCCTTCCAAATATCTCCATATTTCATAGGGGTCGGCCTTACATCTTCCCTATTGAGCCACTTTCCGAAACGATAGGATGTAGCACCACCCATAGAGTGTGTGGCTTTACGGTATACTATGCGTAGCTCTTCTGGAATATCATACCAAAGGTCTGCTCCAGTTTCTTCTGTAAATGCTTCAGTGATCGTTCTGGATGCAAATGACATCCATAGCGAGCCGTCACTTACCACAAGAGACTGGCTACACAGCCAAAAAGCTCTTAAAAAGATCAGATCATTAACAAAACGAAAGGTATTGATTAAAAAACTGCACAAATTTACTACCACGAGATCTCGAACTTTCATTCGCCTGGTTTTATAAACACTATCAATACTAATAAGGAAACTCATACAAAACCGAAAGATCAAGATCTTATGTCAAACTTGGCATACTGGTTTTATAACTTAATTCAACCAAGCTCTGAGTGAGCATGAAGTTTAATTTGATGTCAATCTAGAAGATATAAACAG
This sequence comes from Euphysa ruthae, assembly GCA_035046665.1. NCBI lineage: Eukaryota > Metazoa > Cnidaria > Hydrozoa > Anthoathecata > Corymorphidae > Euphysa > Euphysa ruthae. Next base: position 18,984 of record JAUZNK010082132.1, on the reverse strand, counting down.
TGTAGATTACTTTGATTAGTTTAAAAAGATTTTCTTTTCTTTTGAAAATGTTATATACGGCCATTTTTAACAAAAAAAGGTATGACACCAACAAACTCAATATTCAAGATTTGATAAAGTTCCACTTCGTTCTTAAGATACCACATAAAAAACTTTTGATACTAAACTTCTGATAAAAAAAAGAAACCTAACCTACGTTGCTTAGTTTCTTATAAAAAAGTATATCATTTAAATGCAGCCAGGCCATTAATATACACAGGAATGACAGCACAACAAAAATCTATGCCTAGCTTAAATTCTGGTTCAACGTGTAAAAGAAATTCAATTATGAAAAAAAAAATTAAAAGCGAGGATAAGATGAAAACAGGAAGAAAGGTGTTTAGAGATATACAAATATATATATAAAAAATAACTAAAAAATTTTAAAGTTTTATCTACACTTTAATTGATTTCTACCAACTTCCGTTTACTGGATCCCATTATCCTCTTTTTTACATGAAACGCAACAGTTAAACAACATCCATGGGTTTTTTCTGCATTCCCCTGCTACTGCCCATCTCTTACACTTCGCATGCTTATCTGATTTAACATTGCAACTCAATTTTGCTATAAGAAAAGATATAATTTTAGATTTTTTACATATTTGTAAAATATATAACTATAGCATTTTTGCCACAGTTATAAAATAACATTATCTACAAGCAATTATAATAATCATCTGAAAAAAAAAATTGGGTCTTTTCTCCCGTCTTAATATTTAGACCTTGTTGTTTTCTTTTTGTGTAAAGTATCAGAATTTAAATCGAAAATAAAAGTTAAAAATTCAAAATTAATAACAGTCACCAATGTGGTGAAAAGCACGAAGGCAGAAGAAGAACCTATACAAAGAAATTCAAGTTATTTTGGAAGCGAGTTTACGTGCTGTACACGATGTGGATGTTACCGATAAAAACGGACTACACACATCTTTTGTTGCAAAATGGAAAATAACTGGCGATATTATTGAAGATACGGCTGCGCAAAAGCACAAGAAGTTCTTGAAAATAATTAGAACATAAAAAAGACAAAAGGAATTAATTCAAAAGCTGCACGACAAATTTTCTACCGAGAGATCTCGATATTTCATTCGCCTGGTTTTATGTAATCGTTATAAAAATTAGCAAGGAAATACATGGGTCAGACACTACTCGTTTATCAAAAAGTGTAGTTACAAGATTCATTAAGAACTACAATTTTAAGCTGCATCGAGTTCAGAAGAAGCAATCAAATAAAACATCACATCTAGCTGCTATGGTGGGATGGCATGCCACCTTACGTGAAGCGCTTATAAAATCAGGAACTTCGTTGCCATATTACGACAAAATACAGAATACAGGACTTTTCATTCGTTACAAGAAAAAACATTGAACATGCTGGAAAGTATACGCCAATACAAAGGGAATAATTTTCATTCCTAATTTTCTAGGACAAGGAGCCGCAACCCTATTTTAGGACAACTTTTGTGAATAAGTTCCTTTGGAGCATTAGTAAATAAGAGCCAGCACAAAAGATAATATAGGTTTCACTTTTAATATGAAAATTGCAAAATGGATTTATAGTTCTAGAAAACAATTTCATAACTTGCAGCACCTTAGGTAACTAAATCAAGTACGTAAACGGGTAAATAGTTTAAAACCACTTCGGTCAATTATATTAAAAATCAGGTCACAATTTAGACAATGGAATTTCAATTACAATGCTGTAAAAATTAGTACTGATGTTAAATGGCGTAATTTAGGCCCAAATTTTTTCTAAAATCTAATGCAAAAAAGGTATAGAGTAATAATTAGGATTACATTGAATTTCAAAAAATAAAATAGAATTATGCAGTGAGAGCTTCGTAATACGTGCTGATCAGGTGATGATTAGGATAGATATTTTGCGTTTATCATTGTTTACATTCTATTATGAATAATTATTTAAATAATTAGAAGCAGCTAAAACAAGTTGAAAGAAATACTTTGAAAAAAGATATCACAAAAATGAAACTAACCGTATTTTCTGCACGAATCACAACAGTTTAAAGTCATCCAAACATAATTTTTCACACATTCAGCACCTTTTGACCAAATAATACATTTTTTGCTGTATTTCTCATTGTCTTTTATTGGGTTGCATCTTATAATACCTAAAACAATGAATTTTTTGATTCTTCCTTTTTCTGCTTTTTGTCACTGACATGATTTTAAAATCTTTAAATTCGCGTCTGAGATATAATTAATGATCAGTTTCTCTATTTTTTGCGGAGCCTGGCAAGTCTTTTCCAAGATTTATTCTAGAGTTTTTACTTTGAATGAATAATATTTTGAGATAGCAATTGATTTTTTTTTTAATTATGTTAAATTATGATAAATTATGATAAAAATTTGGAGTGTCTTTGGAGGTCAATTGGTAAAGCTTATGAGTAGCGTTTTGGTGTCGTGTGATATGTTGCACGACTATAACGATAAAAACCCTAGGACTAGCGCAAGTAAAAAGAGGATATACTCTCTCGTGTTAGGTCTGCAACACTTTTTTTTTCTTTTTTTTTTACTTTTCAATAATAATATAACTGGAAATACGAACTCCATATAATTCAGTTGGAAATTACTTCAATTGAGAACGCTTGGGTTTACAGAAAGGAAATAAAATTTCTTACGTGATGTAACCATCGAAACAGGTGGTGAAATATCGTCATAAGCAGGATCTAAATGATAAACTTCCATTAATTAACCACCCATGTTCCACCATACCAACGATTCGGAATCAACCTTTTTTGACAGTTAACTTTCACAACTGTGGAAATTTATATATATGATCATCCTCACATTGAGGTTTTTTTAAAGACCTGAATCTCTTGTTTCAATTATTATTCTAACTTATTTTTGCCTTTTATATCAATGTTTGGAACCAATTATACCTTAGCTTGCACAACTCAGCATTAGTTTCTATATCAAAAATATCACTCGTCCACTTTTAATATACAAACTCAACATGTTTAAAACTTCTTACCCATAGCAGGTTAGTCTAAATATCTGCAGATGCAAAAATTTAAAGAGATCGTAAGGTACTCTGAAAAATTGGTCTCAGGTGAAACAAGTCATGTACAATGCTTTCTATTTTTTCAAAAAAGCGATATCGGTTCTCCAGATTTTTAACTTTTACGGTTACATGTGAAGTGTAAACTAGGCCTAATTATGACAGAAGTTGTTATGTCCATATATAGGCATATATATTTACTTTTGCAACAACGTAATTATTGTTACATTTCCAATGATATTTGGTCCTCCTGGTGTTAATATTTAAATATTACACGGATGACTAGTTCTAAGCCTTGAGGTGTTTTGAAACGTGTTTTCAAAAGTGACATTGCATTTAAACAAAATTTGAATGAGTGATTAGTGAAATTGATTCCAGTCTCTGTTTTAAACATTTCTTTTAAAAAAAATATTGAGTCTAATAATGCTTAGGGACCAGAATTAGTCGTCTGGGTGATATTTGTAAAAGTTTTATTATTTCTAAGTTTAGTCAATGCTAATTGCCCAGATGTCACCAATCACGGATTGATAATTACATAGTTATAAAGTAATAATATATAAGCAATAACCACATCGTATAAGATAATATATAGGCAATAACTATATAGTTATAAGAGTAACTGTATTTGACCAACTACTATATCATAATTTTTAAATTTAAAGCCTTTTTAACATTTGACATGTAATCTTAAAAACCAAATGAAAAAAATATTTCTTAACGAAATAAACACGGTTCATGCATTTTCATTCTCGTTCATTTGAGACTAACCTTTCTCTTAGTTAAAACCCTAAGACAAGATAAGCAAATAATAGAAACAAGAATTTACGAAACAAAGTTACACGTCTTTTAACTAACTCAAAAATAAAAAGTTCATTTTAAAAATAGCTGTCCATTTACCAATAAATAATATTTTAACAATAAATTTAGTAACATTTGCACAGAATAAACTAAATAAATAAAATGAATAAATTAATTAATTTAAAAATAAACAACATATATGTTATTAATTTTCACAAAATTCCCTAATTTTTTTCTTAAACTTGCGTGTGTGATGTTAGAGGACTGTTGAGCACATATTTATTTTGATCTACATATTTATTTTGACATACATATTTATTTTGAGCAGCCAAAAATTTTCTTTTTCAAAAATTTTCTGCCTTCAGATTCTGCAGAAATTTAAGGTTTATTTATTTTAATTACTTTAGCTGTTTTGAAAATTTTTATGGATTCATTACTCATTTTGGCAAAATTAAGTTCAAGCATGATATTTTCGATATTTATCATAAACAAAACAAAACATGTACTGATTTGGATTCTTTTCTAAAATGCAAATTTTTTTCGTTTTTCTCAATAAATCGTATTACATCTTACCCAATTTTTTCTGGTGATTTTACTGCTTTTTAATTTTAAAATTTTCTCAGGCCTTATACTAATGCCCTTAAAGGGGTTAGCTTGGTAAATATTAAATTTAAAAAATCAAACACCGAGATAACCACTTTTATTAGATAACTGGAAAAACCAGAGTTTTTAGCAGACAAATCTCCAAATCAACTTTAGAAAATCAGGGGTTTTCTTAGGCTATTTGGTATTTACTTATCTTTTTTTTATAGGTAAATGTGTTTGTATCTCAATTCAATCGGAATATTTCTTTTTTTAAATAAACAGGACGGGTGGGTAAACGGGATGGTAGAACTTTTGCATAAAATAATCGAATGGAGTGGGTGGAAATTTTTTACAAGTGTAGTGTTTGTTGTACTTACACATTTTTTAAAAATTGAATGATCAAAAATAGACAAAAAATGTTTCGAAAGATTTTTTTTTTTTTTTTTCAATCTGTTTTTTTTTTTTTTTATAAATTGTCGCATTTAGTTGTAAGTGTATTGGAATTTATTGAGGTGGCTTAAAGCACTCTTACATTGGTGATTGGAGTTCAAAACGTGAGAGTAATAACATTTTAAAACTCTTATCTCACAGAACCTGCCAAAAAAAGGGTTTTATGTTGTATTTTACTAACTCGTAGGTGGGAGTCGGTCTCGGTTGATTTCGCGCTTAAGTCACTTTTTTGAATAAATTTTACCAAGAAAATTTACCAATATATTTCCACATAGCTGAAAATGTAATCTAGCGAAGATACGACAAACACGTAATGCCAGGATTTTACAATACTAACACTAGTACTAGTACATACATAATTTTTCAGGACAAAAATTCCAAAGTTGTGAAAGTTTCCTTTACAATAATGAAAAAATGAATAATAAATATTTTTTTTTTACATTGATTACACTAATTGTGTATTACTTTGCGTTTAAAATCTTTCATTAGTTCTATTTGGAATGGTATACATAGAATACGCAAAACGACAGCGCAAAGGCTTTGCTGTCCTAAGCTATAAGGCTTCTAATGTCAAAAGTTAAATTCGACAAGCTAAATAAATTCAAAAATTTCATATTGTATTTCTTACTATATAGTTATTACTCAGGAAATATTTATTTTTTTCGACACAAAAACGTTACAGTCATTTATCAATTTGAAATACAAAATATTCAACTTCTCAGATTTTAGGAATAATTGAAAAAATACGTCAAAAATTTCTACCTGGCGGTAAATTTTATGTTTTTTATTCAAAAATTTAGCAAAAAAAAAAAGAAAACAAAAAATTTATATATATATATCGTAAATCATTCACAAACTGAAGTTATAAAATTCCACTCCTGTATGACTTTAATGAGACGACACTACTATCAAATATCACAACAGTTATTTGCTCAAAAAAAAAAATAAAAAAAATAAAATAAAAACAAAACTATCATTTAAAAAATATTTTTCGAGAGAAAACACGAAATACTTTGCTCAGAAGAAAGTTAAATGCATTTTTGGCGGGAATGAAGAGCTAATTAATGAAAACATATATCTTGATTTGGAAAATCATCGATGCGACCACAATACATCGCATGTCTGTAGCTGATCTATCTGAAAAATATGCCACTTACTGCGCTGGCCGAGAACAAAGATGTTCCTATCTAAACTTTTACTTTGACATTTAAATAACCTAAATTGACATAAATTGTATAATCAACACAAATAAAATGAATAACGCAAATCAATACAAATGAATTTATCAATACGGAATATTTTAGATATATTTTTGGACCAAAAGTTAGAACTGTGTTAACGTTCATTCGTTGTTTAACGGAGACTGATACAAGTAAGAGATTTTTTGGAAAGTCAAAGGAGTTTTGCGTAAAGTTATATTATAACATAAATGATACATTAATGACCGATGGCTTGACAACGTTCGTCGACTCAATTGATATCACTACATTCTAAAAAGTTTTATTTGCCCCACTAATTCAAGAAAAATTCTATTAATACAAACACTCGTTAAAACATATCGGTTTTTATTTTAAAAATCAGCCACACAAAAAGAGAAACAAATGATACTTTTATTTTTTTTATTTTTTCTACGATCAGAAATAAATGTCTTATTACTGAGGTAATTAAGTAAGGTTCTTATAGTTATCTCAAAACAATTTGAAAATGGCCAAAAATAGAGCATTGACAAGCAATTGATAACATATTACCAGATTAATTTTTACTCTCGTAGTTTCTTTTAACGATCCGTCTAAATAAGAATTAAAAACGATAATGATTGCTAATGCTTTTTTTGCAATCGTTTCCATTTTCTTTCAGAATTATAGATGTAAATCTTTCCCTGTCAAATCTGATTCAGTTTGCTGGCTCACCACTCACATGTCATTGCCGATTAAAAAATCAGCAATACCTGTAATATGGTTGATGTTAACAAACTTTAATACTTCAGTAATGAACTGGCACTTTAGCTTTGACAGAAAGAGACTTGTTATTGTGAAGAGTGAACACCTATCTGTGGCCCTTCTTTTTCTTTTGTTGCCCAAATCTACATGCAGTCCCACAAATTACTTGCTCTTCTTGCCACTTTACACCCACCAAAAGTTTGGAAACGTTTTGTTGATGACGTATTTGCCATTATCAAAAAAATTTACCACCAATTATTTTTTCAAACTAATAAACAACCTTCGCCAAAAAAATCAAATTTACTAATTGAAATTTTATTAACTCAATCATTTTCCTCGGTTGTGGTACGGTTGTGGTTCGGTACGGTTGTGGAACTCACCATGATAAAAAGTCTCTTTCTGTCACAGTCTATCGTAAGCCAAAACACAAAAACTTGTATCTTTATTTTGCTGTTAGAGAATTTTGAAAGTTTTTCAAATTTGCTAATAAATTGGATGCATTTACTACATAACGCACTGTTTTATTATATTATCTACTGTAAAAATGGTATTACAGTAGACAATATAGACTATTTACTTAGTGTAGTTATAATTTATGTACAGTGTCAAAAGTTTATCTAAATATGGATTCAGCCGGAATTTTAATATAGTTACTAAATCAGATAGTGTAACACACTTTTCATTGAAACTACCTATATAATTTTAACTACAAACCAGAGCATGTCATGCAACATGATCCAAGCATCCATCGCCAGTTGGTCCTGCATTTACCTAACAATGCTAAACGTATGCAGTCATTTACCAGATCCATACAACCTGAAGGAAATTAAGTCATAGTTTAAGTAAAAGTAAAATTAAAGTATAAAAATCTAATTAAATTTTAGTTAGCTTACATATAGATCAGTACCAATTTTATGTCACGTTGTCACCAATTAGGTTGCTGTAAATTGGTGACCACTGGTAAACATGAAGCTGTATCCTAAAAATCTCAATAAGCCTACGAATTCCTAAAATGATCCTTTTTGTTCACATGAAATGTGATAAGAACATACCCTATTAAAGCTTCAAGTTTTCAGAAAATTGCATTTCAACTTTCTCTGCGAAAACTTGTGTTCACTTTGGATGAAAAAACCTTGGAAAAAATGGTTAAAATCAGTTTCCCTATTAGACATCTGGAATATCTGTCTCAATCATATAACCTAACCCCGTTTTAGGTTTTACGCCATTTTACGCCTAATATACACCTCGCATAAAATATTCAGCCATTATCAACTAAATATTAAGAACTTGTTTTAAAAACGTGGTATTAAAACTTAGTCGTGCCTAATGGTGTGTACTGTAATAAAATTTGAAGCTAAATGTAGTAAAAATCACTACCTGCAGCATTTCTACAAAGATAAAACAGATATGCGCAAAATCTAAATTTTAGAAAAAAAATTTCAAAAAAACCAAACGCAACAGCTACCTTCCATGACAGACTTTTTATTTAGTACTATTGTTATTATGAAGTAAAAACAGCCACAAATACTTTTTCCGAATTCATTATTTAAAATAATTTATAACAATTTATTTTATTAAATTCTACCGATCCTGTGTAGCGAGAGCCTTTAAATTAATGTCTAATTCATTATTCCAAATGATACTTAAAATTATAAACAATGTGCTGTCACCTGTCGAAAGTCCTTTTTGACAAGGGTTATTATCAAAGAAGATATTGTCAACAGCAACAGAAGATTTTGCGTAGCTCAAGTGTTTAGCTTCGAAAACAATCTAAACATGAACAATCATCAGTGCTATTAACAGTCATATATTAATTACAAATAAAAATTCAATATCGCTTTGAAATAAACATACAATTACAATAGCTGAATAAAAGTCTCTAAATTCAAGAAACTGTTGTTAAATTAAACGTGCATAAAATATATTTTAATATGTTTCAAGGATGTGCCATTTTTAATTTCAGGTATAGATGTAGAAGATATTTACCAATTTACAACAGTAACTTCACTCATTTTTCAAACAAACTACAATATAACCTACTTCTTCAAAGTTTTACGCCACATTCAAATTGCCAGTTTTTTTTTTTTTGTTTTTTTTTACAATATCGGTATGGATTATAACTAAAAACAACACACGAGTTGTGTCTTTGACTTTTTTTTTAGTGTAGGTGTAATATTTTAAATAACTCGATTATCAAAAATCCTGATAAAAATTCTTTATATTTTTCGCCTTTTTTGCCAAAATTTTTGTTATTTTTCTTTATTTTATTTCTTTATATTTTATCACATATTTTTTTTTTTTTTAATTTTTTACGTAACCTCTGTCACCATAATTTGCCTTGTTTGTTTTTACAATAAGTCACCAGATCAAAGAATTTTTTGAGCGGCTTAATGTTCATTCAGCTGGATGTTAAGTTTTTCATATATCATAAGAGGTATTCAATCCCATATTTTGCCATTGAACGATTCGTTTGCATTCTGTGTTTTACCATGTTAACCATTTTCTTAAGTCTGATTCTTTGTTGAGGTCTTCAAATACAGGCAGTATTTTATACACGAATTCAATTGAAAGGTTTGGTCTTCCTTTGTAATTGTTGGTAACATTAACTTGATCACTATTATATTTGCACCATCTATCCGCTCTTGTAGGACAATATGGTTAGTGTCAATTGTTTATTTTTCAGAAGAGACAACATGTAGTAGTGTTGCAAGAACTGCTTATTTCATACCAACCAGATTACCAGTGTTATGCCATATCGCAAACTCAAAGAAATTCTGGAGTTGGATAAGGGTTCCTTCCATCATGTGACCACGGCCTCCTAGTTATTTTTCTTTCTTTTTTAAGTTTTGCATTTGTGCTGTGTTTTTGACAGTTACTGATACATTCAAGCTTGGCGGCTTCAACTCCTGTATATGCATTTTTTACACTGGTATAACTTGCTGTCTCCATTACGTAAACAGTATAAATATTGTAATTTATGTTTTTCCACCGATCGTTTCATTTTCTTGAAGCAAAAAGTAACCCTTACAGGTTCTGCACATCTAAAACTTCCACTGACTCCATTAAGGACAATAAATAACGTACCGGCACAAAAATCACTAACATCAAAAATATTGTCATTGGCACAGCTTTCTCATGACTCAGCAGCAGCAACAGACTTTGTTTCTTTTGCCACTTCTTCAGGGAAATTTGTGATGGTTTTCACAAGTTTATCATAGCTTTTCGGGATTATCAGTTTCGGTACGTTCATTAACGATGTAAACTTTTCAAGCCCTGAATGACCAATACCAATGCTTATAGTCGTGTAAACGGCTCTTTCATTTACATCAAAGTTTCAGCAATTTCAGAAAATGAAAACGATTTAAATGAAAATTTTGGGCAATTTATTGAAAACTTACTGGCAAGTCCTTATTTATTGACTTTGTTTTGCATTAGTGATAATGTTATTAAATTGCCGCATGCAGCACATCCCAAGATACAGATAATATCAGGCACTGTTTTATTTTTCTGCGGTAATGAGAAAAATCTCAATTGATGAAGCTGCTACGTTTGAGCAAACATTTTCATCATTTACAGCACTATTTATAATTATTTTTGACTCGTTATTTACAAAAGTAGAATTATTTACATTATGTGCACTGTCACTACTATTAAATCGTCTTCCGTTAAATCATAACTCTTTTCATTTTAGCTTTCAGTTATTTTGGTTCTTGACTCGACATACTTTCTCCATGATTTATCGACATAAAAAACTTAAACGACGCGCAATTTTATGCTGCAAAAATTTAAAAAAACATATATTGTCTCATTCATATTGGTTCAATACTTTTTATGAAATAAGAAGTCAAAAACGACCTGTAATACGCCAGTATTTTCATGATACCAAGTGTTTTTTGATGATATTTTATTATTTACAGGGCAAAACTGAAAAAATGAGTTGAAAAAAATGCAAAATTTTGACATCTAAAATAATTTAAAGTGAAATATAATTAAAGTGATGTAATAGTTAAAGTAAAGTAAAAGCATCACATTTTTTGAATTCAGCATACTTTGAAATGTCTAAATCATTCAAGGAGGTTAATTGGATTTTTTTGAAAATTTTATGGTGCTTTCTCCCTAAACAGTGACTTGTTTGACAAGGAGTTAATATTTTGCCTATAAATTTCTATATTAATGCATGCTAAAAAAAAACAGTACAAAAGAAAAATCTAACGCTTAACCACTTGTAGTAACCACACTTGTAGTAACCACACTTGTAGTAACCACACTTGTAGTAACCACTTGTAGTAACCAAACCTAAATTTTAAAATGCTTTTATTGCCATTAACTTTAATCTCCAAATATTCAAAAATACAAAAATTTGTTGTTTAATATCAATTTCTATATGTTTTTTCCAGCATGAGAACAAAAGAACAGTTTTCTCCTAATTTTGATAAAGATATAATTTTTTTCAAGAAAAATGTTCAATACATCAAACACAATGAAAAATGAAACTCGACCAATTTTTATTTTTATTTTGTTAAAACGGTAAAAATTTAATGCAATTTAAAATGTAGTGTTCTTAAATTTAGCATACAAAATTGGCATTAATTGAGCTCTTCCCTAAAACTCTAAAGCTCTAACCATGATTGGGATGGGTCAAATAAGTCTAAAGGCCAATTTACTATTTTTCATAAAACAAGCGAAGAGGCCTATCTTTATTAATAATATTTAGGTTACTTGTATTATAATTTAAACATCTTGAATCAAAACTACATTTAATTTTACTAAGTTCTAACACTTATCATTGACTTGATAAAAGTTTTTTTCGAATAAATAACTTACCCGAAAAGGTGCAATCTCGTTTTTAATTTCATAACTGTGTCTTTTCCAGAAATTCCCTTGATGACCACCTATTTTGAATATGGTTCGTTGACTACGAGCCCCTTTAAGGTGAACCATGAGAGCTTCAGTCTCGTGCATATTTGCACCATTTAACATGTAATGGAACGTAATACATTTGACTCCTTTGTAATAGGTTAAAAGAGGGCTGCTTAACAAGTTTCTAACAGGATTGAAAAATTCAGCTATTTTTGAAGAAATGGCATAATACCCTATAAATATAACATTTTTAAAGATATGAGTTTAACAATCTGAAAGTTCCATTTTACTAAAAAAATTTCTAAATCATATTCTCTTACTAGTTTTATTTCTTATTTCTTTTCTTGCAAATATTATTCATCTGCGAACTGAAGCAAAAATGAATGAAAATTATAGGCATTTTGAAATTGGCGTAAAAACGAAAGCTCTAAACATGGTAAGTTTGAATAAATTAAACCATATATATTATTTCAAATGTACAAAAAGCTATTAAAGATTATTTAAACTATATTTCCATTTTTGCCTTACCTATTGGTTTTCCCTGATTGATAGAGTTAACATCATATTGAGGTCCGTCCAAATGATTAGCTTCTTTACTTTTAACTATGAAGCCTTCAAATACCCACTTTGAGGACTTCATATCAAAGTTTTCATCTAAGGGTCCATCTAATATAATAATAAAATTTATAACTTAGCTAAAACAAACTATTTCAACTACTTATGCCAAACGTTTATGCATATATTCAATTTTTGTTATAGCTCACAGCTACAACAGTTAAATTATTATGCTTAGTCAAAATCAAATAATTCACATTATTAGTAAAATCTGCTTATTGCAAATAAGTCAGGAGAAATTTTCTGCGGACAGAAATATTTTCTGCCCGAGAAAGCGCATTAAGAAAACTGTAAATTGTTCATCAGAAAAATTTTCCGGTTTTTACTTTTCTGCTGGAAAAAAAAAAAAAAAGCAGTTTAAAAACTTTTTACTTTTTTTTCTGGTAAAAAATGCATAGACCAATCAAATTTCGTCAAAAGAAAACGTGTGTAGCTTGAAACGTTCCAATATCAAAGTGTAAACATTGCAACCCAAATGATTTTTTTTTTTTTTTATAAAATATAATGGATCATTTGAAACGAAAAGATATAATCAGTGTAAAGACGATTTTTTCAGAATAAACAGGGAAATGCTTCATCAACAGTTCATGGACAACTGCAAGCGATCTAGTGTAATTTGTTTTGGGCAACCCACCAGCAACAACAGCAGGAAAATATAAATTATAAAAGTAGATCAAAATGATGTCGTGAACTCAAATTCTGAAATTGCAAATGATAACTCTCAAAAAAATATCAAGCAGGTTATTGTAAGCAAAATGCCAAATTATCCATGTTTATGGGATAATCGTATGCGTTCTGATATCTAGCTGGAGAAATTTCTTGAACAAGTATTCATGACCAAACAGTTTCATGTCTGACTAAAACACAGAATTCTCATTTCTTTCTATAAATGACTTTTGTACCCACATTTTTAGCTTCCGTTTTGCTTCCTTTCCATGTCAACACAATGACAATTTTTTTGTGTTGACAAAAAAATTGGATCGTTAAAGATGTCCATCATGAATCAAAAGTAAATAAGGATAAAAATTATATTATTATTATTATCAGAAAATTTTTTGAGCCAAAAAATTTCTGTTGGCGGAAAATTTTTCTGTTCATGAAAAACCTTCCCTGACTGGAGATTGGCCTTTAGTTATGATAGCAACTGTAGGATTGTTAACAATAAAACGACTTTTGTAAAAAAAAAATTAAACCAATGTCACGGCAGGCAAAAACCCAAATGAAAATGAGCATAAAAACCAGAAGTAAAATTGACAAGGGATAGCCTATGGATTTTTTGGGAATTTGAAGAATTCATTATGCAAAATTGAATAAGTTTGTTTAAGTCTTATCTGCATTTTAACACAAATTTACAGCTCCGCTTTTAAGTTGTAAAACATTATAAGACGAAACTTTTGATACCACATAAGCTGGACGTTGATAGCATTTCAATGGATTATTTTTGTGTTTTAAACTGGATAATTTTAGTCATACTTATAAATTACTTGTCTATAAAGCTATAAAATTACATCTCTACATTAAGTCAGTGATATTTCCAAGAGGCATTTGAGATGTAAATAAAGGTTTTTGTCAGTAGAAATTTTCTATTTAATATCTTGTGGCTTTATATTTTGGCAGATAAGCCTTTAATAATTTCATTTTACAAGAAAAAAGCATGCATAGGCCGATTAATCTGTATAATAATATCCCCACTGTCAAACTTTTACAACCGCTTTACTCACTCAAAACCTCTGTTTAATGAAATGAACATTCTAAATGTATACATCTTTCAAACTCTTACTTTTATGTTCAAATGTAAACACAACTTAAACCAAAATTTTTTTTTAAATTTATATACATTAAAACCACCAAACAAATATATTCTAAGATGTCATTTATTAGTAGAACCATCGATTAATACAAAGTACGAAGAATTTTCTATATCATTTCGTGGCCCTCATCTGTGGAATAAAATTGTTCTTAGTAGCCCTAATCTCTCTAAAATAAAAAAACTTTCTGTTTTTAAGAAGAAATTAAAGTCATACATTTTTTCTTCTTGTGATTTTAAATTGTTCTTTTAAAGTTTTTATGTATTGGTAAAGACAAAATGGTGTTTATCCAATAGTCTCAAAAGCAAAGTCAGGCAGTTTATCGGTTCTAGATGATAAGACCCTAATGGTCTTCATCGAGGTTTAAGTGCTTTCACTGAAATTATACAGTTAGGTAAATAAGAATAATTTTAAAAGAGTATTTTTAGATATATCTTTATAAAAAACTATTTACGTTTTTATTTACACTGTAAATTTTGTAGCAGAAATATAAATTAAATAAATAAAATAAAAATAAAAAATATTTCAAATTGCAATTAAAGATTTTTAAAAACTGATGTACATAAGTTTTCCAAAAAAAAAATGTCCATAATTGATAATCGAAAATCAAACTCAATCAATTTTGCACGCCACAAGTATTCAACACAACTGGTATTGTGAGATATAAATAAGAAATCGATTACCATTAATATCGTGGGGCACAGACTCTATAAGTCTGCTGAAAGGTGGAAAGTTTTGCATAGACTGGAAACTAGAAGGAGTCATTTCGTCGCGGCTTGCATCACACTGTGCCTGTCAGTAAAAATATCATAACCAGGCAAACTTTCTCTCGAATATCCATCAAGAGGATAAGAATGCATAGTAGCCTGATATATTTGGTGGTTGGATAGAGCTCAGAGTTGGAAAAGTTAAAACTTTTCGAGGTGAAGTGCAGGTAGCACCTCGGTTACCAATGAACAACCAAAATCCCTCTTGGGGAAAAGGAAACATAAAAAGTCCAGGTTTCTCTTCCGAGTGATCACAGGAAGAGTTTTGCACTTAGTTATAATCAGGAGATAGCATGTATCTATTTCGTACATGTAAAATTTACATGTACTATAAATTTACTTGTAATTTTGTTTAATTCATAGGTTATTTTAAACATTTTACAAACTTTGCTAAGAATTGCATGTTATTTTAAGTTTGATTAGCATGTAATTCGATATATCTGATAATCTTAAACATAAATACGAATTCAACTGATGTCAAATATTATTATGCTTTCTCTTTAAATTTAAATTAAAAGATTGTTAATGTTTTAAAAATTTTTTGAAACTTTTGAAAAAAAAGCAATTTTTATCTCTCCTAACCACAAGTGGCGAGGCTCAAGTAGAGGCAAAAACACTTAATACTCAGTGCAAACCCAACATGGAGCACTGGGTGTAGGGTGCATATAGACTGGTGGTGAACAAGCGATTATTCTCTAAAGTCAACTTCCAGACCAGAGTTTTTTTATGAAGGAATGGTGGGATTTTTCCTCCCTCTCTCTCAAGCAATTCCTTTTTTGTGGCCTCGTCCAGCTCTATGCTTTTTTTCTGCATCCTCGCCCGTACTTCCTTCGTAGCATGGTATTTTCAAACTTCTTCATAAACCAAATGAAACTTGTCTTGACTTATGACACCATCTTCAAGCACCATGGTGACGTCTGCAACTGAATTGAGCTTGCTCTTTGCAAGAAAATGGATCTGTTTTTGAGCTTTTATTCATAGTCGACAAGAGGCATGCTTTGTACCAGCACTCATGTGACTGCACCCGACAACTACGCCTGATGAATGAAATGACTGGTACTGCAATCATGTTCGCTAAGAGTAGCCCGACATCAACACCGTCGATAACGTTGACAACTTGAGTATATTTGTTTGCAAGACTTTACCAGAGTCAATCAGCTTTTAGCTGATCCTTAAGTTTGGCTACCTGTGTTAATCGGTAGCCTGCAATAGACTCGGTCATGGTGTGCGTTTTGTTAAATGTAGGGTATAGCTGAGAGTATCTATCTACTTTCTCAATGTCGATCTTACAAGGATCATTTCTTTAATATGGTCATTCAACCTCATAAATACTACGTGACTCCCACTCCTATATTTTTTTATACCTATGCAAGCTAAATTTTGGATTATGGATAATTATATTGTCCTTTTCAAGTGAAAATCGCATAACAAATTGATAAACACTTCCTTAAAATTGTGAAAATTTTATTATGCAAATTTAGAATGTCTTTTGAGGGGTAACTAATGTAAAAGTTCACTGGGAAGGTATTTGCCCCTGTGTAGGAACTAATAGTATTGGATGGGGATTGATATACAGGTAAGTAACCACCCATATTTTTTAGTTAATAATAATTTAAGATCTCATTTATATGTATGATTCACACAAAAACTGTTTATGAAAGTATCAGTGATAATAAATGCATTGTTTTAAACTCTGGGATGAATTCAGGTATCATTTTGATACTGGCTTGACCCCATCACTATTTGCGATGGTAAATGCTGATTTGTCCGCCATTTGATAAAAACACATTTTTAGACGGTTTTTCCAACCGTGTATCTTTTAACAATAACTTTATTTAGAAAGTTTCAGAGATCAACTTAAACTTTCGCACAATAAAATCTTTCTTTTCTTTTTATTTGTGTATGTGTTTTTGTGTATTTTGTAAATTTTCATATAACAGGTGATCTTTTAAGCAAGTTTTAAATACCTGGACTTTAAATAAATAAATACAATAGTTTTATTTTTAGAAACATTTCTTCCTAGTACTAGAGGCCTTGTAAAAAGAAGAAGGAAAATATTATTCTCTTAAACTTATGCAATATAATAGTAAAACTAAGATATATGTAACAAATTTAATAACATTGAATAATTAGCTCTTTTCACAGGTTTATTTTAAATTTCATTGTAGTTTTATTCTTTTTATTTTGTTGCTGGTATTTTACCGCTTGTAATGGTTTTATGGATTTTACAAATTGTTTCCCAACATTTTATAAAAAAAAAAACAACATGAAAATAGGCATTTAAAAAAATTTTACACTTCAATTACTAACTTACGAGTTTCACCTTTAAAAAATCATGAATAAAGAAAATGAATAAAGAACGCTTTAAACCCAGCCACTTAGAAAAACATTTCAACCCCTGTAACAACTACCTGTTTCGAAAATTTCATATCCTTCATTAAAACATACTCAGCAACACATAACACATTTGATTTTTTCATTTTACTTTTATTTCTTTTAAAAATCCATCTGAGTTGTAAAATAACTTTAGGAATGTCTAAATTTTGAGAAAAAATCAATCTTTAATTCCAAGAAAATAAAGGTATTTTTAAAACTGGTCCATTTGTGGGTATCTAGATTTTTCACGTTTCAATGTATGGCAGGAAATGTTCAATTCAGTCCGATGGGTGGTAAAGATTCTATATTAGTTAAGCTTATATGGCTGTGTTTATCACTAATTGAGTTGAATAGTACGATTAAAACAAATGTATTTGGCAGCCAAAATCAAGATCTAGTTCAGAAATATACATTTTTTTTTTAAATTTGCACTTTGGATTTTAAAAAAACCTACCTCCCTCACATCTTGGATTTCGACATAAAAACTTTTCTTTTCCAAGACCAACGCATTCTTTACCACCATTCTCTGGTTTAGGGTTGTCACATGAACGCCTTCTTTCTTGATGGCCCCAACCACACGCGCCTGTGCAAATTGAATAAGTTGACCATTTCCCCCATTGTCCATCAATTTTTGGGACTAAGGCAAATACATTTAAAGTAAGTAAATGTTGCAGATTCTATGGATTAATTTTTCTAAAGATATTTTTGACAAACAAACTTAAATAACACAGTCCAGAAAACTCGTCAAACAAACCTAAGTAAATAAGTAAGTATCTATTCTGCTACAAACAAATGTATATTAGCTATGATGATTACAAGACAACAGAAAACAAAACAAAAATAAAACAAAATAAAAATAAATGGTGGAAAGGATAGGCACAAAAATTGTCTATCACAACAATATTTCCATTGTGGTCCCGTTATACATTACACATAAAAACATAGAGACTGATTCAGCTGAGCCACAGTAAAAAAAAAATTGTTCAGCAAACTATATCCAGAGATGTAAAAAATGTTTTCTTGATCTTATGTTTAAAAAAGTTATAGTTTGTGATCGATTTTATTAAATTAGAAAGCCTGTTCCATATAAAGAGACCTTTTGATGACAGAAAAATTTTTTCCATGGCAAATCTTCTCAAGGGTATATCTAGCCTTAGATGGCCGTTACATAAAGGAATTCTTCTATTTTCAGAAATTTTAAAGATTTCAGACATGTAATTTAGGTTGGGTCTACTACATAATTCAAATTTATGTGCAGAAACGCCCTGATTAACCCTCATATCAATAAGCAGCCAATTTATGGCTTTATACTGTTCAGTACCAACATGGGCACCACTATTCATATTTAAGCAAAATCTTATACATTTATCTTGTGCACCTTTCACACAGATTTTAAGTGATTTGTTGAGGCCTAAATAACAGGCAGAACATGCATAGTCAAAATGAGGCTAAATCGGAGCATTGCATAGAGCACTCTTTAAGGCTGGTGTTAAGAAAGATTGTTTTCTATATAAAAATCCAAGTTTGGAACTCACTTTATTTAAAACTTGAATGTAGTGAAACTATCACAAGATTTAGCCGTAAGCGACATAAAATTGCTTAAGATGAAAAATACAGAACTAGAAGATCGCAATCGTAGAAATAATCTTCAAGTAGATGGATTAAGTGAAAGCTTTAACGAAACGTGGGAACAAACGGCGCAGAAAATAAAAAAACTGTGTAGGGAAG
>JAUZNK010082110.1:0-13115 GCA_035046665.1 Euphysa ruthae | reverse complement strand
TTACTTACTTACTTACTTACTTACTTACTTACTTACTTACTTACTTACTTACTTACTTGCTTACTTACTTACTTACTGACTTGCTTACTTATCTACTAATTTACCCATTTACTTATTTACTTTCTTTCTTACTTACATATCTACTTACTTACATACTTACTTTCTTACTTTCTTACTTACTTACTTTCTTACTTACCATATTACGAATAAATAGTTTGACAATATTTTTGAAAAATATTCTAAAGCAACTAGCGAGGTGAACATAGAAAAACCGCTCAATACTGGATTGAGTAAACTTTGTTCATCTTTACCATGAGCATAGTAGCAGTAATCTTCTAGGCGACTTGAACTTGTTTATTTCTTGTTTGCGTAAATTTGCTAACATTTTTTTTTTGCACTAAATCATTCAAATTACTCTCGATGGATTAGATAACAGCATAAAATTTTACTTATGATGGAGAAAACACACCCAGAAGCTTACCAAGAGTAATTCAACGCATGGTTTACTATTAAAAGAACTTCAAAACCTTTTTATGGTAGTCCTGTTGGTTTAACACTGGAACAAATAATTAAAGCAGATGCTTCAAGCCAAAAAACTGCTATAGCATCTTTGACAAACAAAATATCTACGCGCCAGCGATGGACAGTGTCGTACTTTCTAAGAACCAACATAATCTCCCATCTTTTAGAAAAATCTTGAACTGACTGAAAACGTAAAGATATAACCGAAAATTTATAGTTACACAACATATTGAAATTTAACAAACCTCTTCAAAAAATGTTAGGTATGATCAAAGAGTCGATGAATCCATTAGATATAAGCGTTGATCCCAAACATATTCTGGAACAATATCTCTACTAAGATAAGTAAAGTTAAGTACTTTATATATTTGAACTGATCACCCCCTACCCATCGAGGGACCACAATAAAAATAAGGCTTTGGCTTTTCTTGTGCTTATCCCTGCTATCAACAACAGGGGTTTTTTAAAATATTGTGGTATGCAGTAAAAGTTATATTTTATTATTATTATTTTTTTTTTTTTTTAAACGACGTTCTTGACATTTATTTTGTAAATTTTTTATTGATAGTGAATAAATACTTATTTTACTTACTTACTTACTGGTAAATCCGCCACTGAAAATACCGAAAATTATCTTATAAACATATTAACCAAACTGGTGAACAAGCATGGAATAAATTTACCACATAGTGTGTCGAAGATCCGAGCAATTCGAAAGAAATGGTATTTCAAAACAAAAATGCTTACAATTGCAAAAGAGGTGGGGAAAAGAAAAATTCAGACGAAAGAAGGTAAATTTTCAGACGCCAATTTGATACGCGATTTATTTGGAAGTACGTTTACCTTTCGTTGCATCGTAAAATTGACACGTGTGAAGTTCTAAAATACCCTTTCACGCCAGTACCTTTGTTATTGGGTCATCTTTTTGTTTCTATCAAATAATACAAAATTACAAAGGAAATTAACATAACTAAAAAAAAATATAAAACATACGGTAAACAATACATACTATGTGTTAGAGAAACCAGTAACTACCAGTAAAATAAAAATAATAGATAAGCTAAAGGAGAATAATTTAAGAAAAAAGCGGTAAGTCAAATCTCTCTGATGCTTTGAGAAAAAAGATAGATTCTTTAAGAAACGAGAAGTTATTGTCCGGGTCAAACTATTTGTTACCATATAGTAACATTCACTGAATTCGCATCAGAGATTTGATATACTTCTAATCATTTCAACAACGCTGTCAAGGAAGAGTATTCTGTTTTAATTAAAAAAAAAACGGCGTAAGAGGAAGTGTTTGGTGGTTTCAGATTCTAAGATTCCACAATTACAAAACAGAACAATCTGACAGCAAAGTTATGATAAAATACCCCGAGCATCCATTATACTAAAAACAGGTATTGGCTTAGGACAAATAATATAGCGAAGAGATTTCTTAAAAAGGAGACGGATATATAGATTGGCTTGTAACAGGATCAAGTTTGTTCCATTCTTTTGTAGAAAAAGGAAAAGAAAAAGAATTACTAAAATTGTTGTTTTAAGAGACAAAAAAACATTAAACAAATTACCACGATTAACATTTTTCGACAGAACAAAAGTAGGTAAAAAATTTATTAAATACTTAGGGGAATTACCCCTCACTATGTTTCTATAAAAGAGAAATAACCTACGGTACCAACATCTATCCCGCAAATACTCTAATCCAATTCCCAGTAAGTTTTAACTCTCTTATAGCTCCGGTAAATGCAAGACAAGCGTTATACTGTACGGATTCAACTTTTTTACAAAAAGATTCATTTTGAGGCTGATCATATATAAGGTCGGCATAATATAGATGTGGACGTACAAGCGATTTGTACAAAGTAAGTAAAGATTTTCAAGGCAAGGTGCTTGAGAGTTGCTTGATAAGACTCATACCTTTATTCGCTATAGGAATTTTATCATCTAGATGGAGACCAAATGCCAATTTCCCATCAAGTATCAATACTAGATGCTTCTGGAAGGGCAAAACTGAAACATGAGAATCAGAATGAAGGCAAATGAGTGATGCGTGATATGATCTGGTTATGTTTAATAATTAAGATATGAATTAGAAGATTTTTTGCTGACTTTATGCAGTGTTGGTTAGAAAGCCTTTGAAAGTGATGCATATTAAAACATTTTGTCAAGTTTAAGAAATTGGAAACCAATCCTGCGAATTTCATCCCCACACAGCGCGAAACCTTCCAGGACTGCTTTCCAAGAACCAGTTTCCTGATGATTTGATTGGTTGCATTGAATATGAAGGGCAATTCGGTATTGGAAATGAAATATTCCACCCCTTGTTCCAGATTTCGGTATTGGAAATGAAATATTCCACCCCTTGTTCCAGATTTCGGTATTGGAAATGAAATATTCCACCCCTTGTTCCAGATTTCATCTCGCAGAAAGGAAGAGATTACTGTTGCATGCCGCTGTTATTAAATCTACATGCTGCTCCTGTTACTAATAATTCTGCTACTACTGATGGTGCTTTTAATGCGGCTTGCGATGACATTGCTTAAAGTAGTAAATGTTAATTGTCCCGAGTTTATGAAAACATATCTTTCCTCTCCGTGACCAAACTTTAATATAAAAAAAAAAAAAATGGAAATAGTACCTTTTAGAAAATTAATTACTCTTTTTTTTTTAGATTGCATTTTTGTATGAAACAAACCTATCAGAGATCTAGGAACTTTCTTTTTTTTAAACAAAATTCTTAAAATTTATCAGACAACAACAACCAGTTGATTATTTCAACATAATTAATCCTCTGTGCTTAAAACTTATCTGTTTGAATTCCATTCTCCGTGTACTATTCAAAATGAAAACAAATTTAATCACAGTGTCTGATTGTTGTTTGGATTGTCAATCTAAAAATCATTATTTGTTGTGCTAATTTTTACCTAACAAAAGTCTGCTAAATATGAACGAGTTTTCATCTATTCTGAGTTAATGAATCCTGTTTTACACAAAAATGAAATGATACAAAGCTAACCAATTCTCACAAACGATGAAATTCTGAACTACACTCTAACGCAACTCTTTGGTCACCATTTTTTACCGAGTTAAGAGCAAGAAATATTTATTTGTTTTTACTCGAAAAATGAATTGCGAATAAAACAAAAAAGTAAGACATCAGCTCAGAGTCGTAAAACGCGTTGTGTTGAAAAAAGAAATGATCAAGATAAGCTAACAACACAAACTACGAAAAGGGCTAAAACCTCATAATGAGAGGTTTAATCGAGCGATCATTTTATGGTTTAGTAGAACAATAATTTGATATATAAATTTATTCTTCTTCCTTGTTTTATATTTTTTTGAAGATGTTACTTTTAAAAATCTTAGTTTAAGGTGCGAAAAAACGTTAGAACTTTTCTATTATTTTAATGCTGCATTATCAGTATTCGTTAGTAAAGTGGAATACATTTCTGATATTACTAGAATGCAAGATGTAAAAGAAATTGCTTTGAAATAATAATTTACAGCTATTTCTATTATCTAATGATAGTTTTAACATAGCACATCATCCTTGCCCTGTTTATATTTTTGTTAGGGGTTCGTCTTGTCAACTGCTATGTGTACTGAAAACCTTTCTATGGTCATCAAAACATCTTTTAGGTCGTCAAAACTTTTTTGGTTGGAAAAAGTCGGATGTAAGTTCTTTGAAACTATTAGAACATGAGTATACGCCAAACTTCCGATGCTTGCTGAAAGTTATATTCATGATGAAATAGTGGGTAGATGAGTTATAATAAGTGGGTTATGATTGATAGATGGGTTGTATATTGCTGACAAAAGTTATAATGAGATTATTTAGTTTTATCTAATGAAAAAATTTTCCGTATTTAGTTTGATCATAAGAACACCAAGAGTAGCTCTGATGTGCCACCGTTGAGTATTTGATTGTTTCAGGACAGGTAAACCGACTTTAATGTTTATAAGCTCTTTTTAATTATTAAGGCTATTTATCTTTTAAACTGTAATTTTTCACCTGTGAAAAAAAATTTTATGTTTTGTTCTGAAACAATTGACTCTTTTTTTCATATATCGACTTAAACTGATCCCTTTAACACTATATCATGAGGGATTTTTTGAATTTGTAAAAAGGGGCACAGTTGATCTCCAGAGACTTAGGAATATTTTGCATTAGGTCACAGGTTTTAAAAATGTTAATGTCATGAAAAACTTTGATGACGTTATCACGTATTGCACGGAAAACCGAATTTTCATACCTGGTCCAAAGATATTTTTATAAAACCTGTTATTTTAAAACTAAACACTTACAACTTGGCACAATTGATCCCTAGGTCCTAAATAATAAGTTTAGGTACCGTATTTAAAAAATAATGACGTCATCATAAAATTTGTTGGTGTCTTCACGCTTCCATTGTAAAATTGATTTTTCAATGCTGCTCTAAAGATATTGTTATAGAACCTGTTCTTTTATCGCTAAACTCTTGATAAAAACATAAAATATGATTTCATCTTTTCTAAAAGTGTAAAAAAAAAAAAACACTCCCACAGCACAACTAAATAAACTAATGTCGCCATCATGGCTAACCTAAAAGTGCCGATAACAGCATAAAAAGTTACAACGTAGAGAGCAACAATAAAACTAGTTAAAGTAGGCAACCGTTACACTTATACAATTAGGGAATGTAAAATCAAAAATATAAATTTTCAAAATTGAATGTGCATCGATTTCAGAAATGACGTTAAAATTCAAAATGGCAGGTTTTTTTACTTGTAATGTAAACTTTTTGAGATTAGTCTATATGATACCAACTGAGTTGAACTGTAAGTACTGTTGATAGGATATAATATAAGGTTGAGAATTTTCGCTTTTTGCTAGGTGGAAATGAACTCACCGAGTTTAAAGCAAATAGCTCAAAATAACTTTAGTCAGCACTTGTTAAAAAAAAAAAAAAAGTTTTTTTCCAACCATAAAATATTAGCAAAAAACGGGCAATTTTTGGTTGTGTCAATTTATATTTACGCTTGCTTGAGATGATATATAAGTTATTTAATCAAATCGAAATAGAGTTGCTTTTGTGGTTAAGCGATAACATAAAACAGACAAATATATATTAATTAAACAGTTTCTAGAGTAAATATGGAAGTAGCGAAGCAGCAAATTTTCTCTAATAATTTTAGTGAACTAGATCTTGGTTTTCTATAAGCGGGTTTGTTACGAAACTTTTCGGATAAGGTGAGAGCTGTTGGGTTGACAGAAATTTTTCAACTTTTTGAACTTTTTTGATAATTATTATTATTGGTATTATTATTATTTATTTGATAACTATTAAGGGATTAGGAGAAAGTTTATTACTTTCTTCTACAATGACGATCTTGGTAAATCTGGATCCCTAATTTCATTTGAACTGGTGTGAGTTTTTACACTTGCGCTGTATTTTTAAATTATTTATCGTTAAAATTTAATTTTTAATTTCAAAATGAAAAATTTAAAATTACGCACTTTATGCTAAAATACAAACAAGTAAATATAAAATCAACTCTCCACTCTTTAAGGACCTTTAATTATAATTTACCTATATTTGCCAAACAAAAGACCCTTGGTTTGACGTGCTCAATGAAAAACACGCACCATCAAAGTTTTGTTACCCAATGCATTTGAAACTACATGACCACAAACCTCTGTCCATTTGTTTCACAGAATGTAAAACAAATGGATTGAAAATGGTAAAAAAAAAGTCGAAATGATTTCATTAAATAAATTGTCGATAAAAGAAATAATTATTTTTTGGCTGTAAAGAGTGAGCAACATTTATATATCATCTGTAATCTCGGTTCCGTGAGATTCACTTTCATTCCATGCAGAAACGTGTTAACTGGACATTGCAAATTAAGCAAAATTGTCATAGCTGCCAATAGATTGCGACTGTCTGCAAAAATCGTTGACTTTTCTTCGCATTTAATCATTGTTCTTAGTTTAATCTTTTTTCGACGTTTTAGTTCTCGATGGTCGGCTGAGTTTTCAGCGATCTAAAAATAAATTTTAATTCAATACACATTTACGACTTATGCATACAGTGCAGCGGTTTTAATCTAATTTTCTTCAAGACTTAGGAACTTAGGAACAACCAGACGCTTAAATTGATTAAAAAATCAAGGAAATTAATAAACTGAATGTGGAAATTATATGAGCGCAGCTACTTTTTAACCATTTATAAACGTTCTCTTAAAAATTTTTTTCTTTTTTCACTTTCATTGAAAACGCGCGCGATCATTGGGTATAAGTATTACTTTCATTGAAAACGCGCGCGATCATTGGGTATAAGTATCATCTCGAAAAAATTCTGTAAGATGAAACTAGATAAAATATTTAACTGCAGGTTATACTGACGCATAAAAAAAGTTGTTAAAATTTTGTTTGTGACGCATAAAACAAGTTCAATATGGTATTTATTTAATCGTAATTGAGAGGTACCATTTTCTGCAGGGTAACAGTTTAAAGTTTGATTATTTCTAAAACATTTTATATTATATGAATTACAACATTTGGCTTTTTTATTCGAAGGTTTTGTGATCTAAAATATAATCTAAGATGGTTGTAATAAGTTTAAACTTTTTTACAGCGTCATTAAATTATCTTCTGATCTAGTTTGCTAAATATATCTCTGATATATAGCTTTCATTCATCTTGTTTGAAGTGTGAAAACAAACAATAACTAAACAAGATAATTCTGGCTGAGCTAAATTACTTTACGTTAACTTATTCCTTGAACTATAAAACAATTATAATTATAATTAGTAAAAAGATAATTAGATAATTTGTAAAAAGATAAATATGTGTTAAGAACATTTTGCATTCAACTGAAAGGTAATTTCATATAATAAAGAATAGTTTGTTGCGTTAAAATTTTTCTGATAAAGCTTTATTAAGAACTTATTGCTTACTCTGGTTCTATTTCTTCACTTCACTTTCAATGTATTAAAACATTCTCCGACTAAGTGGTTTTAATTATGAACCTAGAAAAATTCTAGAATAATAATAATAATAAGGCACTGTGAGTATTTCCAAACTAGCTTCAGGTAGTTCATTCCTTATCTAGGCTCCATGTAATCAGTATCAATATGTCAAGAGAAATGGGTCATGCAACATGTCAAATGAGCGCGTAAATGTTCAAATTTATTTGATGACACCCTTTCGCATGCCAAATTACTGCAAGAAGACATGATTGCTTAAAATGCAGTCATGTCAATTTATCAATTTAACGTTTTGGATTTAACAGAAAAGCTAGCGTTAAGCATTTGGAAGGTCATTACGCTGATGTATAAGGTAACTGCATGGTATTGATATTTCAGCAATAGTTTCTATTATCAAGAAAACATCAATATTATCTGAGGTCAGCATCTCACTCATTAAGTTATCTCATCTGAATAAGATGTGCTGCCAAAAATTGGAGAACCTTGGTTTAAAATTAGAAGGACGAATTTATAGCACTCGCTTGAAAATCATATTCTGCCACAACTCGAAGTTCTGAGAGAGCTCCGAGATGGATGGGCGGCTATTTTTACTTTTAAAAGTAACATTGGCGAGGCACTATCGTGTGAAGCAAACATTGACTATGACTATGAGAGATATATTTTAGAAGAAGTAGCTCGCATAATTAGGTGAGATGATATTGAAAATTTTATGTGTACATAAAATAAATTAAATTGTATGTTATAGTAGAACCGTGGGTTATACTTTTGTATACTTGAAGCAACTAAGAAGACAGTTTAAACATATATTTTTCAAAAATGTTTACAACTTGGATAATTTTAGTGCAAAGTCTAATTATGGATAGCCATAGTTTCTGGTTTTTAATTAAATAGTGGACCCTTTGTTCTTGTCGGCATTTTAGATTAACAACCCTCGTAGGCAAGTTAGCTTTTTGATGAACTTATTGTGTGACTTGGTTCTTTTTGAAGAATCTTGCAAGCATCCAATACCCTAATTAAATTTCGGTAACTTTGTCATTTTTAAACTAAACTTTCGTTTGGTCTGTATTTTGCAGTTTAGTTTTGAAACTTACGGAACATGGTTGAAGATCAAGATTACAAGTATCAAAATTAACGTATATGTATATGTATGTAAAGCAATAATACCAGGTTTTTAATACTCTTTGATAAGATTTAAACTTAAAATTTATAAATTATACCCTGTAATTTTATACCAGGCCACTTTCACATTTGGTTTCCATTTCAAAATGAAACCTTATTGGTCAATTAGTAACTGTGCCAAGTTTCATGGTTTAAGCAGAAAGTGCACAGTTCTTTCATTGTACCTGTCCACTAATAAAGAAAATTACACTTAAGCTTACGTTCGCTCAATTCGTACTGCAAGTTGTGGCGGATAATTAATACCATAATTTCAATGCAACATAATTAACGTACTTGTTTCAAATTGCTTAATAGACTCAAAAGGTGTCACAGTAATGATAAAATATGTTCTGTAAGTTTGAGTCTTAATTGTGACTCTTGATTTAGTGACATAGATCAAATCTACTCAATACTGTTTATATCAATACCGGAATATTGAAAATGCATTGTTGCATTGGAATATTAATCGTATGGGATCTTTTTAAATTTATTATGGAGATTAAATTATAACAAAATTTATTTAGCTGCTCTATGTGATAAAATAGCTACATAACCTTATTTTTGGACGAAGCTTCTTATTTTCTATGCAGCTTGAATTAGATACCACGTCGAATTGTTTTACATTTGAATTAAATATACCCCTATATAAATGAATTTACGATCTCAAAATATGGAAATCTTTTTAGGTTTTACTGTGGCCTGTTATTATTTTCAAATGGTTTTTAAAAATGTAAAATCAACCTTAAATCTGGGAAGTCTAGTATTGTCACAAACAACCATATATGAATGCTTTGGTTTTGCCACAATACGACATGTTCTCTTTCCCTAAAAAAAAGGAAAGAAAAATAAAACTTTTTATCTAAATTAAATAAGTTCGGTATATTATTTCCAAAAGAACGAAGTAAATCTATAACAATATCCTAACAGTCAAGAAACAACCGAAGCTTTTTTAACGTGCGAACGAGTTTTCAATCATTTTAAATGTTTTATGTTTTTAAGCGTTTTTTAAACCAATAAGAATAGTCTAAAGAAAGGTAAAAAAAATTGGAAAATGATAAGGGATAACCTGCTCATATGGAACGCCGAATGGGTATTGATTAGATAAACCTAGTTTATCTCAGAAATACCGAATTTTTCCGCTGATTAACTTGTTTAATTAATTACCTTCACAAATATAAACCCAATGTAAACAAAAGAAGAACTTTTTAATTTAATACAACAAGTAATAAATGTGAACAGATAAACTTGTCTTATCTTATCGACACATAGATAAACTAGGATTGTCAGCGGAAAAAGTCGGTTTTTCTGAGATAAACTAGGTTTGTGTAATTAATATCCATTCGGCGTTCCATGTGCTCAGAGTAGACTAAGATATAGTCATTGTGATATATTCATATTCAATGATATAGTCATTGTGGAAGAACACAAAACATCTAGTATGTGACGGTACTTTTTACATTCAGCTTTCTAAATGCAGATTCATCTATATTAATTCTTACTATTCATTTAAATTGTCATAAATATTTATATAATAAAAAATAAATATTTATTTATATATATATTATTAAATATTGCTAAAGAAATTTAACAACAAA
The DNA here is from genome assembly GCA_035046665.1 of Euphysa ruthae. Classification (NCBI taxonomy): domain Eukaryota; kingdom Metazoa; phylum Cnidaria; class Hydrozoa; order Anthoathecata; family Corymorphidae; genus Euphysa; species Euphysa ruthae. Next base: position 2,871 of record JAUZNK010082110.1, on the reverse strand, counting down.
ATAGAATTTGGCGTGTGGAATGCTTTATCTTGCTATGAGCGAAAACCAATGAGGGAAACAATTCGGACAATAGTCTATAAGCAGTTGTTATTTCTTCATTTCATGTACACATGGTAAACGATTTAAAGAAACTATCTTTTCATTGTGAAAGAGGTGCTTTTTGCCATAAGTTCTTACAAAACTATTTTTATTTTGAAAGGCGATTAGTTTGATGAGTGGACGGTTAAATAGTCAGGTAAGACATCATTTTTTCTAGTCATTATCAATAACATGAAAACTTTGGTAAACTTAAGCCTGTATGGGATTTTAACTGTCAGATTGAAGGATTCAAACACATTTGAAATTTTTGAAACCCGATCCGCTTGAATTAATACAAATGTAAATTTTGACTGCACACCAGATAGAATCCATTTTGCTTTTTCAAACGGGTTAACATTCACTTAGATACTCAAGTAAAGGCTAACTTACATTTGATTTTTTCCGTTTAATTTTGAGAATGCTAAACAATATAAAATTTTGATTACATTAAAAAATTTCATGTGCAATCTCTTTTTGGACATTTGTTGTATTTAAGCTATTTTTGGACATTTTAAAATATTATAACTAAGATATTATTAAGTAAAGTGAATATGAACACACGAATGCCTTAAAATCCTGAGAAGACGAATGAAGTTATTTGAAATAAAAGGATATTAAGAAAAAGTAATTTTTTTTTTATCTTTTTCTACTGACTGAATAAGTTATGTAGTTTAAAATATACTTTAGCTGAAATTAATTCATTGCATCTCATTGAAAGAAACGCCGTTGACACATCATGAGAACAACAAAAACTATAAACTATAACTAATTTGTAATTTATAGTAGTATAAAGAATAAAAATTATAAAAAAATTTATATTTTTACACACACACACACACACACACACACATTAGTGAACGCATCCTGAAAGTTTCAGCGTGATACATTTTTTTTTGAGGTTTTGACCCAACTCCCTGACTAACAGGGTATACATACAATCAATCTCATATCAGGGACACATAACACAATAAAACACACAGGGTTTATTTACGAGCAAATCATTGCTGCGCCAGTGACCCATAAAACTCAATAAAACACACTGGGTTTACGAGCAAATCAATCTGATAAAAAAAATCTGATTGAAAGTAGGATGAGAAGCGTAATACAAAGCATATAAGAATAATTGCAAAAATGATAAGATTCTTAAAACTTTAAACAAACTTTTATCTCCAACAAAAATGATGGACATTGAACTGGAAAGACAATTTCCTATTGATTTAGAACTAGAAAAAGCATAAATATGAGATGAACAAAAATTACTACCATATTTAAAACATATATTTTTTAACTTTAAGGTGGTCTTACAGTATTAAAACACTGAAAATCTCAAATTTTTTGAATTTCTTGTTTAGAAGCAAAATTTGTTCTACTTTTTGAATCTGAAATCCGTTTTAAATTAGTTATAATTTTGAAGATGTTTTCATTTTTCTGAGAGTTAATTTAGGAAATAAATGAAATAAAAATTATGGGGAATTTTCTGGCATGTTATTCTTTCCCTTCTGCTTTTAAAACTAGCAATCTCTGTAGCGTGTGATGTTTAGTTTAGTTTTGTCGTAAAATAGATAAGTATGGTGGCAAGGAGAGGCACAAAAATTGTCTGTCACAACAGTTTTTCTATTGTTGTGGAACAAACGCCCTAAGCCGACTTATGTTGGTTAAAATGATTATAAACGGGTGCTTCATTAAAAATCATCTATTTTAATGATTATAAACGGGTGCTTCATCAAAAATCATCTATTTTAATGATTACCTCGGTACATGAGAAGAATTATCAACGTTTTAAATAAATGCGGTTTACAAACAGAATGTGACACCAAAATTTTTTTTTGCATGGAAGTCTATGAATCTAATGCGAATCATGGATTATAGATCCAATAACTACCAAAATATCTGGAATAAATTGGTATAAAGTTTTTGGGGACCAAAAAACACTGTTGAAGAAGGAGGTGTTTATGGAACTTATTTGTTATATTATATATATATTTTTATTATATATATTTTTTGGTCATTTTTAAAAACCCTGCGCAATATATAGCATCCAAACTTTGAGAAAAATTTCTGAAATTTTCAGCAAATACTACACATATTGTATGTTGTGTCCTGAAAGATTTTTAAATTTTTGTACGTACAAACTACTTTCTAAGTCCATTATTTGCCCTATTTCTTGCTATTTTAGTTTTCTAGCACAATTTAAGGTCTAAAAATTCAACGATCTTTATTTTATCACATAAAATCTACTTACTTGTTAGAAATCTACTTTGAAACCTTGTAATGTTCTTAAAAAATGTTCTTTGTCTTACAAAAGCAGCATTTTCACCAAGTTTGACCTTTTTTGCCCGAAATGGGCCTGAAAAAAAAAAAAAAAAGCTTCATTTTTTTTTTGGATCATTGTTATACATGTGATTAGCATGTGTATATTATATAGCAAACGCATTGTTAGCATATTTTTTAGTTTTGAAGAAGTCTTTATACGACATACAGGTCTTTTCGATATTTATAAACATAACAGTTGGCGACGTAGGAAAAAAATAAATTAAATTAAAATTGTTTTACTAAGTGTAAGATTTTAGTTATGGCGAAAAATACAAGTAATTTGCCAGCATTAGAACAGTTTATCGTAGGCGACACAACAAATCTCGATAAAAAGTGGGGAACTTGTACTATGCACGGTTCTAAAATATTCACAAAGCTTGACATGAGAGAAGCCTATATGCAGCTCGAGTTAGACGAGCAGTCGAGATCGATTACAAATTTCAGTACGGAAAACGGTATATATCGTCATAAAAGATTAGT
>JAUZNK010082099.1:0-13115 GCA_035046665.1 Euphysa ruthae | reverse complement strand
GTTTATATCTTTATACCCGTTCTAGTTATCATTCAAAGTTGAAAAGACATTTGATAATATCAAACATACTGTGTTTTTTTTTTAAATCTTTACCTACGAATTTCAAAAAACGTTGCGTTTTCCAACAATCTCGAGCTTTCTAAAGTCGAAAATTTTCCTTTGGCCCCAACCATGGTGGGGCCTGCGAGTGTCACTAAAATATGTTTTATTTAGAGTATATGTTTTTCAAGCCTCCTCACTTTCCGAAACGTGTCGCCGTCTCTGAAACTTTAAGAACAAAAATGAAACAACGCTGTTCAGGTAATAAAGTACATTGCAAAGACTTTATCTCAACATTCCAATTCGAATCAACACATTCGAATGCAAATCTAATCTTCTCTTAAATTGTTTAAATTCTTGAATGTGTCACTGCCTGTGTTGATATTAAGAAACACCCAAAGAAACTTTTAGAACTACAACTTGGATTTGAAACAAGAAACTAATAGAAAAGATGCACAGGACGCATATTTCACAGCTATCCGCAGACGAAAAAAAAAAAAAAAAAAAAAAAAAAACTTAAACTAGAAACGCACTGTAGAGTAACAGAGATTGACAATATTATAGAAATTTTCTCATGTTACTTCGGTTTTGACACAAGACGGTGGATGTGTATGCTCGTTGAATACACAAAGATTTCATCAGTGAGGTTAACCTTCATCTTTGCTTTACGTTAGCTTTTTCTACGTAATTCGCATTTATACGAACGTACATCATTTGCCATGTGCTTTTGTAAAACAAAAACAATCTTGAAGGATCTTCGGATTTCTTCTTTCACTATCGACAAATTCCATGTTGCACACTATTACAGAACAACTCTGACTTCTCGATGTAGTAAATGATGATTAGGGGAAATCCTTTATGATTTGCCACTTTATAATTTGATTCTTATTTATGTATTAAATTATCACACCATTAAATTGAAAAAAAAAATAAACAGCACTATAAAAACAAAATATTAAGTTTTGAGCTTAAAAAAAAAAAGACTGTAAAAAAAAAACAGGAAACTGTGTTTTGATATTTTTTAACAGTAATAAAGAGCATGCTACAGTAACATGTAAGCGAAAAATAAACTCTTACCTGTACACAGGTCGAGCAGCGAGCTTTGCAGCTGGAGCTCATTTGGCACTAACGCGAAAAATTCTCTATAGGAAGGAAGTTTTTTTGCTGACTCCACAAAAAATTACTTTCGATTTTTGAGCCGAAATTTGTGTTTAAATTCGTGCTAACTCCATAGTAAATTCGTGCTGTTTTTTCATATTTTGTTTCACTTTCCCATTTCTTTATCATGTCTTCTTATTTCTTTATTAATAATATTTGAACAATAGAGAATAATGTAATCGAAACAATAGTTAACAAATCAAAGCCAAAACAAAATTAATTTCAATAAATCCAGAGAATTTTTTTTAACGCTAAACAAAAGAATCATTAACCTTCCATTCGAATGATCTTAAACATAGCGAGCTTTGCAGCTGGAGTTTATTTGGCAAAAACACAAAAAATTCTCTATTAAGAAATTTTTTTTGCAGACTCCGCAGATTTTTAAGCCAAAATTCGAGCCAAAATTCGTGCCTATCTTTTCATAATTTGACTCGCCTTACCATCTTTTTATTAATATTATTTGAATAGTAAAGAATAATTCAATCGAGACAATAAGATATCATATAATTGTTTTTTGTTATCAAATCAAAGCCAAATCAAAATTTATTTCAATACAGTCCAAAATAAATTTTATTTAAAAGTTGAGCACAAAATATACCATAAAAATAAAAAAAAAAATATTATATATTCTTTTTTTTTTATAAACTTTTCTTCCAATAGATCAAAACCAAAACAAAAGTATTTTTAATACTGTCGAAAGAAAATTTATTTCTATTTAGCTATAACTTTATTGTATATCAAATCACTGGTAGCGTAAGAAAATATGTTTTTTGCTGAATTCTTTCTGTCGTAGTTTTCTTCTATCATCAATTACCACATACCATTTTTAACTTTGCCAACAAGCTTGCCATGCTTTCGCAAACCTCGATAGATTAATATGTATTTTTACATGATAGTGTTTTACACTTGATTTCGCTATTAATATCTGGAAACAAATACCCCTCCTAATCTTAGCAACTTTTATAAGGTACTGTGTACTTCCTATTATAGATCGTGGTATATAAATTTCTAATAAAAAATCAGCTGTTATGAAATATAAAAATTCCTATCTAATATTTACTGTTATTATTAATTAATAAATCTTTGTTTATTTATTTATTTATTTATATATTTATCTCTGTTTATTTATATAACTTCTTACTTATTTGTTGATAAAACGATTTATTGGCTCAAAATTGAAGAGTAAGCATGTTTTCAGCAGTTTTTAATTCTTTCATCAGCAATTTTTACAATACGAAATTTAATTATTGATAAATAAAGTGAAGAAATAACAAACAAAAGAACCAAAACCTCACTATTAAGAGAAAGAAAAACATAAAATACTTCGTTCAGAGAAGTAGATAATTTATTAGGAAACATGTCATTATAAAATATCCGTTTGGGAATTACATTTGTTGTTGTTGCAGAATAACCGTTAAATTTTCGCTGAGTCAAACAGGTTTCTGAGTGGAAATATTTTCTTCTTTTCTCAGATTATTTAAATACAATACATTGAAAGTGTGTGATAAAAAAATCGAATTTCCATAAATTTTTTTGGCCGAAAATATTATGCTTGAATAACCCAATTAATGCAAGTTTTTTTTTTGGGTTTTTCAGCTTGTGGAAGCCGAAATTAATTGTATTTTATTTCAGGATGCTGTTTATCTTCTTGATACTAATTTTCTTTATCAGAAATAGCACCCATACAATAGATGAAGCTATTCAAAATAGCACCTATACAATAGATGAGGTTGTTCAAAACAGCACAGCTGCAGATGATGACTACACGCATAACACAACCTCACATGGTGCAGCCGCATACGGAGCAGATGAATCCATTTTAGCAGATCATGAATACAAAGATAGTACAATGCCGCATGGTGCGTCTGCATATGGCATAGTCTCTGACAACCCAGCATATTGTTTTTACTCAATAAAATACAAGAAGACACAAGTTTGCTATAACTCCTATTGCCGGATCCTCACTTTGTCCTCAATTGAAAAACGTTGTAAAGTAGCGCTATTGTAAAATACATTTATTAAAATTGATATATGTTTTTTTGGTAAATTGCCCCATGCGCCAAAAATTGGGTTTGTTGCCTGCATGCAAGGGTAGAATTAAACCGCTTTCTTTAATGCGTAGAAAAACATCGGGTAATACACCATTCAATTCATAACTCTTTTTCTCCTTACAGAAAACTGTCGACTGGGGAATTTGTAAATTGTTTCTAATGTTAACGTAGGAGCCAACAAATAGTCTGACATATATTTCTAGATCCGGCAAAGAAAACCATTGTTCTCAAGGAGGATCGAGCTCACACCTATAGCTGTCTGAAACCAATTTCTTAACCTCTCGGTCAGTCAAATGATTTATTTTTTGGATTTGGGTTTTGTTCGGTATTTAAAAACATTAGCAAAATTGTATTAAAAAATGAGCGCATAATATATATATATATATATATATATAATTTGTTGATTTGTACTTGTGTTTATAATGTTATATATTTGCATGGAACACTATAACTGCCTTAAGTGGTCAATACAGTACACCGTTACGTACTTCAAACAAATTACGCTGTAGTTATAATGAAAAGCACTGCAGTTATAATATTTAGTATTGTAGAGATAGCATACTGCACGATAGTTATGTAATATAGCGTGATAGATATACCATATACCGTGGCAGTCTGATCGCATGCCTTTAAGTCCATTCATTTAGGTCCCTCCATTTGCTAGGTTTCTGACATCTTGCTCTTCATCATGGTTTTTTTTTTTGAGAAGTATTTTAATTATTTAATGTAGCTAGTATAGGAATAAATCGATTTTGAGGCAGTTATGGTGTTCTATATAATAGGGTTGAATCATCTCACTTTGATCCGGAATTGGAGTGCACAGACGTAATATCGGAAACTAACGGAAGTTAGTGAAATCAGGAAATAAGAGACGAAAAAAATAAATGTTTGGTCCTTATATTTTTGAATGGAGAAATGCATGTGGAAGCAGACAAACAATTTTTAAACAGAATAATCTAGCATGTATATATTTTTGGGTTTCTTATAAATTTCATTAAAATCGGTAATCTTGATTTGGACAACTGATTCAAAAATTAATATTTTTTAGGAAAAAAATCTATTTAATTTTGTTTCACCCTTCTGTCAACGGTGCTATGGTGTAATGGTTAACACTCTGGACTTTGAATCCAGCTATCCGAGTTAAAATCTCGTTTTGTTTGAGGTACGTAACGGTGTACCGTATGACCACTTAAGGCAGTAATAACATTCCTAATATTTGTATTCAACCATATAATATATGAATGAATGAATAGTCCCATCATACCGCGTGGTAGTTTCATCGTTGTGTTGTCCCGCCATTTGCGAGGTTTCTGACATCTGGCTCACCATCATGGTTTTGTGATGTATTTTGTATAATCTAGGTAGAATCTATAACTTTTATTTAGGAGTTCACTTTTTGTTATTTTCAAAATTGAGGGTATAATCATATATCAGTTTCTCCTCCTTTCATTGAGTGCCTCCCTACTTAAATGAAATTCTCCAGGCCTGTTTTGATCTTAAAAGACATGTTTTGTCAGAAATAAAAAGGATTTTACAATTTATCAATATTTAATAGCTTTACCATAAAAATTAATACATTATATATAACGTTTGTGAACACTTTGCATAACCATATCAGTCGCCATTTTTTAAAAACAACATCTACACGTAATATGATGAAACTAACACCTAATGACTGGTCTATTACGCAGTATGATTCAACAACCACCTAACAATTGCTCTACCATGCAATAATACATAACTGCTACACTATATGTTATAACTACCCAGCTATGATATGATATAGCTAACACGGTATGCGATACAGCTGTCATGGTATATCTACGACGCTATAATATCGAACTATCGTACAGTATGCTACCTCTACAACACTAAATAATATAAGTACATTGCTGCTCATCATAACTACAGCGTAATTTGTTTGAGGTACGTAGCGGTGTACTTTTTGACCACTTATGACAGTCAAGGCGTTCAAAAGATGTTTTATTCAATGCCTAAAATATTGGGATATTTTCTTTGAAAATCTTGTTTATCAATTTTTTTTTAAATCTAAACTTTCTTATTTCCTATATGGCTTTCAAAATTCTTATACGTTATTATATAAAGTTGGCGCTCTTACTTTGAAAAAAGCTTGCTGTACTCTTCTACAGAACTCAAATAGCAGCATTATAGGAATTTTCAAATTTTTATAGGTATAGTTTTTTAGTTAAAATTGCTCATCTCACATTGGCAGGTTTTGGACTTTTGTTTGTGCCCTTATGCTTCCTACAATTTCTCAAAAAATTACGTTTAAGGTGGTTCTATACTAGAACATAAATATTGAGAATAATTGGTTTATATTGTCTTTCATTTGGTAAAAACGATGTTATATATATCAGAAAGATAAAAAAAATTTACAAAAAAAAAATTTACCCAAAAATTTGGTCCTCGGGACCGAAAAAATACAAAAACGGCACCGCAAATAACTCAGGAACAAAACAAGGTATTAAACTGAAATTTTAACAAGAGATAACTTTCCACAGTTTACACTTACTGTAGTAAAAGATATTTAATTTGGCGATTTGTTCCAAACTTATATAAATATAAATATTTTGGGCAAATACGCGCTAAATTTGGGCCAAAAATTTAATTGAAACCTGTACAACCCTTTTTCAAAATTATTTTTTTTAGTACAGTAAGTGTTAAATAGGATGATAATCATATCTACAATATTTCAAGTTCATACTGATATTCTATGAAGAGTTATTTACGGTGGCGTTCCAAAAACCACGAAACTTAAAAAAAAGCTTTTAAAGTTTTTTTTACAAATCAGAATTTAAAAACATTGTGAACTATATCTAAAATCGTAAAAACTATCTTGATTTTTAATTTAAATATGTATATTTTAATTTTTTATAAGTAAAACATTCGGAAATTAGGCTCAGAAACTTAATGCACGAGAGAAAAGGCTAATGACAAACATCTTTTTGAATCACGTCGAGAACCATCAGACTTTCTTCTTAAAAATGACTCATGTTTTGTCTTAACCATTGTATTATTTCACTTCTTTAAAGGGTAAACAATTCACGAACATATTAGAAAAAGCAAGAAATGTATATAACACGCACTAATATTACTAAGAACTTTAAAGTAAAAATATTTAAAAATCAGCTGCTCTCTATAAGAACTAGCTCCTCAACTCATGGTAAATTTTGTGTTATTTTACATGAAATCAACAACTCCGTTCAAGAGGGTGGTGGAGGGGGTTAAATTTTTATCACGAATGTAATTATGAGCAAAACTATATAAAACTTAGCCTAAAATTGGGGTATTTTGGTCGCTAAGGCCGTAACTAGGGAAAAAATACTTTCATCTCTGGCAGCACTGTCTACTTTAAAATGCAAAATTTTGATATTTGACAATGCAATAGAGCCAAAAAAAGTTCTTTTTTCATATTCTACACATATGAAAATGCTTAAAAACATGTAATTTGAATTTTCCATTTTTTGGTCATATTCTAGTATAGAACAACCTTAACTTCTTTGATGTTCTTTTCCACTGGTCTTAAACAAATTTCATATTTCTTAAATAGTTATTAGATTAAAAAAAAAAAAGCAATCAAATCAGCTGTGAAGCTGTTTTAATCAATATATAAAGGTCTGCCAAAGCATGGCAAGATTGTTGGCAAGCCAAAGTTAAAAATAATATATGGTAATTGTTGATAGAAGAAAACTGAAAAAGAATTCAACAAACAACAAATTTTCTTATGCTACCAGTGAATAATATACAATAAAGCTTTAGCATTTAAATAAAATTCGCTGTGGACAGTTATAAAATTAATTTTATTTCAGTCTCCATTTAATTATTCTCTAATGTCCAAATATTATTAATAAAGAAGTGGGAAAACACGACAAAATATGAAAAAAATAGGCACGAGCTTAGACACGAATTTAGGAACGAATTTTGGGCCAAGTCAGCAAAAAAAAAAACCTTCCATACTAAAGAGAATTTTTCGCGTTGTTGCCAAATTTTGCTTTTGCAAAAATGGTTAACTCATGAGTAGCAAAAAAAAACTTGAAAATCGCTTTGAATTTTTACATTTCTTATTAATTTAGATATCACATCTTAAAAAAAAAACAAAAAAAAAAAAAAAAAAACTGATTTTTCAATGTAATTAACAATTTAATGTTAAAATCTCATTTCTTTGAGTTTCGCACAGAAAATGCATGAACCTGCATTGATGGATATCATTTTGAAAATAAATCACTAACAAGGTAGAGTAAAAAATTCGATCAAAACAAAATGTAAATTCTTGATTTCAAAATAAGCATATTTTAATACGACTTCTATGAAATTAAATTATTTTGAATTTAATCTAAACAACTGAAGTTTAACCTCTTAAATTGAATGTATTAAACAGACGTTTTTGCTCAACGAATATTTGAAAAATATGGTCGAACTCATAAGTTTTATTTTTTTTCCGTCCGAGACAAAATTCCATTTTATCAAACCGTTCAATTCAATTGCTTTTAAGCGTTCTTCTTTGAACAATGAATTTTCAACCTTTTGTTACAAGTTAATTGTAATAATAGGATGAAAAAAAATTCAGAGCTATCATCTTGGTTATGAAATGGTTATGGAGAAGCCGTAGCAAAAAGACTACCTTTTATTAAGCTAGTCTACGTTCAAATAAAGACTTTTAACTAACCGGTTTATTTATCCAGTTACAGTTGTGATAAAGCTGGGTTTGTTCACCATGTAATTCGTCTAAATTTTTTGATGACATGATTATTGCTGGCTCATCCAAGGAGGAAAATAGCGAGAATCCCAGTGATTCCAAGAATAAGACTAGCGAGGTTTTATTTTGATGTTGGTAAAAACAAATAAGACTTGAAATCGATTTCGTAGGCGCTATAGAAATGTTTAAAGAAAATACGTTCTTACTAAATAAAGGAAGATCAATGCATATGGCTAAACGTCAGCTTTTCTTTCTGATACAGGCATAATAGTTCACGCTGATTTTGCGGAGAGCTACAGAAATATCCAACAAGATGTTATTAAAAGGCTGCAGATGAAATCCAAATGACGGAGCGCTCAGATTATGATAGTTCTATCATTGTATTTTTTTTTACAAAAAGTCATTCGGAAAGAAAATTGAAAGCAAAAATGATTAGACGTACAAGAATATGTTTGGAAAAAAGGTATTTGCGGTTCAATTCAGATCTTTTGATTTAAAATTAATGGGAAATATCATACTATACAAATTACTTAAACGGTTCTATAATGAACACCACCATATCAAAGATCCTAAGAATATGATTGGTGAGACAGCAAAAAATTTTATCTTCAAAGCTGTTAAATGACACCTACCTTAAAATATCTTGAAAGCACTAGTAAATTTAAGAATACGTTGAAAAACAGTTAGAGGAGCGTTTTCAACCAAAACAGAAATGTTTTCTCAGTCTTATCACGTGCAATAGTATCGAGATAAAAATGAAATTATTTGTAGCTAAAATTTTCGGTAAATCGATCCATACCACCAAACGTTTTACCAACAGCAAATAAACCTTTATGTGTGTATATTAATTTGCGTAAACGAGCTTCTTTAATGTCCTGAATATTACAGTTTTTCTACATCAATCCTATTATAAAGGTCGTGCAGTATTACATTTTTATGAGACTTAGAATCCCAGCCACTTATAAATTAGGTTTAGCGAGGCTGGCAGTCGTTTTTTGAAAACATAAAAGATTCTAATGAACTAGCAGCTTCAATCAATCCAGCGGATGCATGAGTAATCTTAAATTTAAGTTTATAGATAAACTCATCTCACTCGTCAGTCATTATTCTTCTCAAAAAAAATCTTTTGCATATTTTCCTACTTTGTGGTCCAAAAATTTTCCTATCAACGACAATAGCGAGGAAATCATTATAATAAGTACGTTCTTAAACACAGTACAAGATTGTAACGGCTCCAGGAGAATTCGCCCCGGTCAAATCCCACCCCTGGTTAGTTCCCCCCGTATATTCTATCCATAAAATGATTTCAAGCCCAACAGAGGCTGAGCATCGTGAGCCTTTTTTTCTTTCCCTCTCTCAGATAAATGAACAAACTTGTTTAAAATTTTTTTGATATACTTTCGATATTGCTGGTAATACTAGTAGGGCGAAAATTTCCCTTATTAAATGCATCACCTTTTTAAGGGACAATATCTGCATTTTAGTTTAGATAGAAAAGATCCATTGTTTAAAGATGTGTTTACACATTCTGCCAGATAGGAGGAAAAAAACGTCACAGTATGTTTTAAACTAAATATTACGCCATAAATAGCATCGGTGAAACGTGTTTAAAATACATAATCATGATTTCCATTACATCGCTTATTAATTGCTATAATGCTAGCTAGGATGAAATCTGTATTTATTTATGAACACAATTTAAAATAGCGTTATTTATAAAACTAATACTATTGTCCTTCTAAAGTAAAATTTACCATATTACAATAATATAAATTAAAGATATTGGCAACAGACAAAGCGTCACACACTGACTGTTATCAGCGAGAGAAAAAAATGACTAATGGAAACAATATTTACTAAATAGTAAAGGTTTACAAACAACATTTTGCTTGTGTTCACTTAAAAAAATTTCCTTTTAGCAGTCAAACATCTTTTGCCTCTTACCCAGATTTCAAGTAAGAATTTACAAGAAAATCTGGAATAGATTGTCTATTTTTCTTTTGCTTCATACAAAAGGATTTTTGCCTAGTTTACTGACATTTTAGGAATAAAAATTTGTAAGAAAACCTGAATTGAATATATATTTTTAAATGTGGGTGCCAACAAATAGCCTTAATTTTGAAGGGTTTACAGGTTTGGTCTTAGAGCTCCCATTCGCGTTTACGGTAGAGAAAATTATTGGTTAAAAACCAAAGTCTTAACAGCTCACTCAGTCAGACAATCATAACATGCCATTTATTTCTCATCCTTGAAATGTTAGTTTAATTTGAAAATCAGACCAACGAGATTGTTTTCAAAAATCTGGCAACGTCGTATCATTTTTCTTCAAACCCTGAGCTTCATGCATCTAACTTTATGTTAAAGACAAGAAAAGGTGATGAGCGGATTATGAGAAAAACAGATTCAACGAGAATTTTTCAAAGAAGTTGGCTCATTAACTAGGTACAAAAGTTTTAAAAATCAAAAACTTAAAAGATGATTTTTGTGAGAATAAGAAAATCTTGTACGGACCATTTATACCTTTGTTTTTAAATAGGTCGTTTCCTGAAGGGCTTGAACGAAACTACAGAAAAGTTAAAACTTCTATTACTAATACACTGAATGGGCGATACCAAGATTTGAGCCCCAGACCTAGCGGTTCGGAGTCAGATGCGTTACGAACTGATCCATTAAGGTAAAATTCTTATCTTTTTCAACTAACTCCATGCAAAAATATGTGCAAAATCAAAAAGTACAGACTTATGCTCATTATTAACTCGTCTACACATAATATCAGGCTAACAAGAATTTTTTTAAAAATCTGGGATCTGCCACGCCATTAACCTCATCAAGCTCATGCCATAAAATTAGGCAGAACTAATAAGCCTATATTGGGATTGAGCATGAATGGCCCTAAATTCATAGGACCTTCACTACGTGGTTTAAAAAAAAAAAAAAAAGTTCATCTTACTACAGTTCCAAATAAGTTGGTAAAGACCCTCATTTGAGTCGAATATGAAATACTCAAGACTTCTGAAAACTGAAACAGGTTGCGATATATCAAATACTTAGGTGGTGGAAGCACTCAACTTTTTAAAGGAATCGTAGCGGCTGACGTATACCCAGGCGTAGTGTCTCTAAAACTTGAATGTTTGTTGGTTGAAATTAGTGCTTTTTCAGCAAACATCCGTGTCATTTTCCTTCTTTTGCCGGTAATAATTCTGTAACTTACATATATGCAATATGCTATACTGGTGATAAATTCGCTAAAATAATCTCCTTAACGTATATTATATTTGTTCATGTGTTGAAAACAACCTCTTTAAACCATAGTTATCCACATTTAATTAAATATAAAAAACAATTCAGACCTGGTAAATCAATGAAAGCAATCAAAATTATATAAAACGCAAAATAATAACAACACAAAATATATTTTTACTCCACATACATCGACTGCGTCTTTTTATGGGCTAAAACATTGCGTAATATAATTTTTATGTTATTAAATAAATTAAATCAATTAAATATTTTATGTAATAAACTAGTATCATAAAATAAATTCTTAGAAAATTTCATTAAAAAATATTTATCTAATTGTCAAGTTACTTTCTGCACATTTTAATTTTTGTAAGCATACGAAATTTGAACCAATATCGGAAATATTGAAACTCTAATACATCAGTTCAAAACAAATATAACACGCAAATATTATCAAGGATTTTTGGGGTACCACTAATTTTCAGGATTTGAATTTCAGATTATCCTGCAATTTTTCTAGGAGAAATTATCAGCCAAAAACATAAACGCAAAAAATATAGGAAAAAGCGAATAAAAAAGATAAATTAAAAAAAAAATTTTTTTAAAGGAATTTTCAGGAAATACACTTTTAGTTGTCTCTATTTTTCAGGGAATAAATCTATAATCACTATTAACTTTTCATATAAAAATAACTGTCATATAAAGTCTTTTTAAGTCGTACGATTAATCATCAGACATTGATTTTGTTCGATGAACTGGCCCTCCGCGAGATGCTGTTCTGGTTCGAAGGGTTGGAACTAAAAATAAAGTTTAAAATTACATATATGAGAATGACACAGTGAACTCAGAAAAATATAAATTCACGCGAAAATGTTTTTATACTGAAAATGTTTCAGGTCTGAACTCAATAAATATTTGAAAATGGTCAATCCGCTCAAAAACTGGAAATATTTCAATACCCTATTTAAAATGGGGGATGTGTCAAAAAAATTGAAAACAAAATCTGCCATCATAAAATATTTTACCAAATTTTTTTTTAAGAAAAATCGAAAATTCTAAGTTAGTGGTCTTGGAAAACAGAATTTTACAATGTTTTTGTTTTTAAATCAAAACTTCAAAGATATAAAGACATAGTTTTTTAATAAGAAAATATCTACCTTTGAAATGTTTGGGCTCAGTGCCAAAAAAACGAGATTTTTTTTTCCAAACACATGAAAGTGGCAGTTTTATCGCATTATGAACTAACGAAAAATTTACAAAAAATTTATGAGCTGTTATGGAAAAATTACATAAAGGGTAGTTTTGGTGTATGGCCTTTAGAAATATCGTTGGAGGGGAAAGATGAACATAAAATGGCTACTTTGTGCTTTGGTTTTACAAATTGCAAGCCGAATGCTGGATATTTATTAGTTAAAATAGCAAGTAATAAAAATGAATTATTCCACACCAACCCTACCCAACACAATATCAAAAGACCCTAAAAACATAAGGTATAAACTGGAAGAAAAAGGACATATTTGTAGTGAACATTGGCGTGAAGGGAAAATATGACTGGCTACCGGATGTTGTTGTTCCACCATCACAGTTTATTATTCATAAAAATAAGTACGATAAATGCTTAGAAAGATTCAACCGACTCAAAGAACCAAAGCCTGCCCAAAAATAAAAATCAGTCTTTAAAAAAAAATTGGACATTGTCAACAATATTATTCGTCAAGGTGAAGAAAATCGATTATTTACAGTCTTGCTACTAATTCATCTCGAAAAGTTCCTATGCAAAGAATATTTTCCAAATTTTATCCTAAAATTAAACGTAGTCTTCTATTGCGAAAAAGAGAGCATTTAACAATAGATCACTTTCAACGAATAAATTGGCTTAATGTAAACGACAAATTTGAGCAATGCATAAG
>JAUZNK010082088.1:0-13116 GCA_035046665.1 Euphysa ruthae | reverse complement strand
TATACGTTATTTTTAGTAATATAAAGAGAAAGTGTTATTTTTAAAAATATTATTTTTATTTAAGTATTTTATTTTTTGGTATGTATATATTTTTTTTTTTTTCACTTATTTGGATATTGTTAGATCTTGTTAACCTTTTAAATAGACTAAGTTCATGTATTATTGTTAATTTTTTTTTTTTTTTTTAATCTTTGGTGACTATTCTTTTATTTGTTAAGAAGAACATCTTTTTATGTAAATCACATTTTTCTATGAGTATACCAGAACTTTGTGTTTGCTCACTTCGTTTGTTGATTTATTTGGGCTTTTTTATGTCAATATTATTTATACTTATTCCTTTTACAATCTCAATCAGTGAAAACAGATATAATTTAGGAAAAATCAGGGAAACATATACATTTTAACTGAATTAATCAAGGAATGAACATAAGAATTTTAGGAAAAATCATGGAATTTTTCTTTACAAAGGCTGTACGTTCGTACAGCCTTTGTAAAGAAAAATTCCATGTGATTATCAGTCATGCTAGCATGGAGTAAATTAATGACTGTCTTCCAACCTGATCTAGACAGGGTAAGATCTAAACACAAATTCCTTGGCTATAAATTCTTTCTTATTATCTCTTGCCATGTTTTTCTTGGTCTACCGCTGAGTTTTGCTCCTGGAATTATCATGTCTCTACACTTTTTCTACCTAGTTATTCTCTTTCATTATCAGCATAACAGTTCTGACACAAGTTTCATGCAGCCTAACTCTAACCTGAATTAACAAAGCTCTACTCATTAGCAGAGGAAGTAATTCTTTTAATTTTCTCCACGCTTAACTAACCCTGCAAATAACATTATCTGTCATGTTGCCTAAGTAATCAACTATGTCTAAAGATCCACTGCTGAATATCACTGAAGCTTAAAATACTGTATTGTGTATGAACTCATCTTTGCAATGCTTGCATCCATACTTTTTGTTGGCTTTCAACTTCCCTACAATACCGCTACAATTTTTCAAATTCGGCAAGCTAAGTTAACAAATTAAACAATTTTCTGCAAACTTTACGAGGCCAATTTCCAATTTCACCATTTTATTTGCTACACTGCTGTTAATAATAACTTTTGCGTTTACTTTCAACCCTTTCTGTCCTTTCTTTCACTTTTCAATTAACTCTTCAATAGATCTGGTATAATGGCAAAATCATCTGCATACAATAACTCTCAGAGACATCTTGTTCTGAACTCCAATGGTAATGCCTCTAAAACCAATATAAACAGCAAAGGATTAACTACTGAGCCCTAATAATGTACATAAATTCTCGCACTAAATTATCACTGATTTTATCATCAATGCTAACTTGGCTTATAGCATTTGTGCACATAAGCTACACTATCTTAACGAGCCATTCATACTTAATTTCCTCGTAAACTACCTGTTTTGGTACTCTTTCAAAAGCTTTCTCTTAATCTACGTAGGTGAAAAAGAGATTTCTTTCTCTATCCTAAATACTTTTACTAAAGCTGTTTGAGTAAAAATATTGCATCTGTAGTACCACGTCCTGAATAAAACCAAATTATATCTTATCAATTCTTTCTCTTACCAATCTTTTGAGAACTATAATTACTTCTTTCTAAAGCATCATCTTTTCTCTTAAAGCAATTAGCTGTAAAACTTGACTGTCGCTCTTTTGGGATAACGTAATCCTTGAAAATCTGATTGGCCTTTACTTATTTTGTTTTATTCTGCATAGCTGGCCCTTCTACTCCAGTAAGCTCTGACAAACTATTCTCAACTTATTCAAATTTGGTTTTAAGTTTTATTTACAAAATGATTAAACTTCCTCATTTGCTTATGAATGTAAGATTAATTATCAGTGGCTTTAAAATTTATCTTCATAGGTAACACAAGTTGGGCTGAGCTGTGTTCTCAATCAACAAGCTTACATTTTGTTCTACATCCGTAAGGATAAGAAACCAGATACAGATACCCAGGTCAGTTATGCTTATTTACCACAATTTTTTTAACAAAATTTATCCTACAGAAATCATTAAGTTTATACTAGTTGCCTCCCTGATCTATGCTGCTATCCATTATCATAAATAAATGGTTGGTCATAAAATAATTTCTGATTGGTGAAATCTGTCATGGAATGTAATAGCAATTTTTAAAGGTTGATAATAAACGACCCAATTTTTTGTAGTATTCCTTTTAATGTGTATTTGTATGCCAAATTATACTTCACTTCTTTACACAATACACAAAATTTTGAAAATAAAAGTTAATTCTTTGTTTTAAAAAGCACCATTTTCAACATTCAAAAGATGAGTTTAAAGGATCAAACAAAATATTACTGGTGTGTTTAATTGATAAATTAGGGTTACCCAAGGGAATATGACAACACATTCGGGTTTAAGCAAAGTCTACTTTCATTGACATAAATATAATAAGTGATAGATTTACGGGTAATAAAGAAGTAGAAATTACTGATTACCATTATGTTTCTTTTGTTTTATGTTGCAGGTGGATCAACATTCAGATGCTAAACTAATTCCACCTGTTAAAACTTCAAATGAAAATAACTCTGTCATGGAAAATTTCAATAAAAAGCTGATAAAAAGTCCGTTAATAATGACTGAGGACCGTAATATTTTAATGACAATACAGAGTAAAGTTCTTAAGACAAACGTTTCTTTTGGTAAGTGAATGTCTGAGTCAACTATGCCACCGTTGCCATTACTTAATCCACTATTTGTTAGAAAAATTGTTCTTGTAAAAATTCATGAAACTCTTTTATCCGTTGAATTTGTCAGTTAAAAACTGGATAAAGACTTTGATTTTGATTTTTTTATCTATAAATTTCCTGCTAGATTAACCACCTACTTCTTTCAATCCAATTTTATATATTGCGGAAATGATCTAGTGTTTGCCTAGAAGCTATTGCAGGTAGTTTTGTATGATTTTATATAATAAAAAAAGAAGTGTTAAAAAAATCTTTAGAAAACTTGTGATTTTTTAAAGATTCTGATAATTCTGTTCTATATCTGAGCTGAAGATACCTGCCTATCTCCTAATAATATTTCTAGTAAGTATTATTGCATTTTTCGCATAGAATACTTCAATAATTTTCTATATCTAGAAGGAGTGTTCACTCCTGATGGCTCATACTTGCAAAAGATTCTCCAATCACCTACACAATATCAAGACTTTATGTTAATTTTTAATATCTTTTATGTGCTCTTCAATTTTGTGCCAATTTTGTTAAAAAGTGTTTTTTTTAAAAAAATATTGCTCTAAAATTAAACAGTTATTAATTTTATGGATGTTTTATTTAACCAATTACAGAAACTTTTTTTACAGTATTATTGTTGGGTTTTACGGAGTTAAAATTAAGCTCCAACTTTTAAATTACTTACTTTTTTATTTAGGCAACATTTTAAAATCACAAGATCGGAAACCGGAACCAAAAATTAGTTGGAATATTAAAAAACCAAAAGTTGGCATTTCAATTGACAAAAAAGCCGATGATTCGTGTCAATCGAGTGGGAAAATGCTAAACAGTTTACAGTCTCTTAATATTTCATATGGAGACATAGGCAGCTCTAATTCTAGCTCTGCATCATCACCTACCTCTGAAGATAAACCCAAAATTTTTCCATCTATACCAAGTGTGAATGAAAATATTAAAAATGAAACAGCAACGACAACTAAACCTGTTCATAATACAGAATGTAAAATTAATGTAAGTGAACTGTCTCACAATAAAAGCGTCAATGTAAATATGCAACCGTGTGAAATAACAAATCATAATCAAACAGATTGCTTTGAAAATGACAGTTACAATATCTCTAAAGCTATGAAAGCTAATTTAACACTACCATTAACCAATGGAAACTCTTTCAATGCAAAATCCAAACCTTCTCAATTAACAAATCACCGCATGAAACTATTTAACGGTAAGCATTTTAGTAAAAGTGGTGTGTGGTCTCCAATAACAAAAGCAGTCCTTCATCCAAAGATCGTAATGAATAAGCTGTACACAGCTGATTCAGAAGAAAAGAAAAAGAATATTGAGAGACCAGAGATAGGTAAAAGAATTTCTTTATCGCATTTGTTATATATCTCCAACTCGATAAAAAAAAACAAAAGTTTTTCATGTTATGAAAAATATTAAAATGCTAAATGACTTGTTACTCCTATTATTTAAGCCCAAGCCACTTTCCATTAAATTCACTTTTTAGAGTTGCCAGAATTTATCAAGCTGATATTTGGCTGTAGAAGATCAATTAATGTTTTGATTTCTTTGTGCTACCAAATTTGCTTTTGGAAGT
Organism: Euphysa ruthae; assembly: GCA_035046665.1. NCBI lineage: Eukaryota > Metazoa > Cnidaria > Hydrozoa > Anthoathecata > Corymorphidae > Euphysa > Euphysa ruthae. The sequence goes on along the minus strand of JAUZNK010082088.1, from coordinate 8,802 downwards.
AGAGATAGGCTTTAATTCCGTAGCTATGCAGCATAATTGAAAACAGTCACATTGTAATATAAGCACTAAAAATTGTAAACTTTTGGAAATTTTTTCAAGAACCGAGTTAAGAAAAATGCCAAAACAGTTCAATCACAGAAGAAGCCGCTTATTATAATATTCAGCAATATTTATCAAGAGAATGATTTTTCTAAGTCTATGGAAACAAATTCAATAAAATTTTCTTCCAATGAATGTTGCAGGGGTTTATTATTTCATCCTCTTCTATACGCGTACAATTAGATGGAAGAAGCGATCATATGATTAAATATCTACATTTCAAGTTAATTCCAAAATTCATTGGTGGGATAATAAATAGTCAAATAAATAATTTTTATTTATTTATTTGCTTTTCTCAATGATAAAATAATAAAATTAATTATAATAATATAATGTATATATTATAATAATTATAAAATTGTTTCTTTCAGAATAAGATTATTTATTTCAAATATCATTCTCTTATCCTCGCTCAAGAGGAATTTTTTGAATTATTGGGAACAAAATATGGTTTAATTCCCTCAATCTTAACAGGGTGCTAAATTTATGCAAGAAAAAAATGGGATTGTTACATTATATTTTTTATAGTGAGTTTTTTTCTTTAGAAATTTAATAGAATTTTGTGTCTGCTCACAATTCATGAATGAAAAATTAATATTCATTTATACGCTGACTGTTTCATTATGGCCAGTTCTGACCATATGCTTAAAATTCATTCCTCAGACCATTCATTATGGCCAAATCTGACCATATGCATAAAATTCATTTCTCAGACCAAAGATCTTTTTCAATTGACTAAACGCCATAAAAATCTATTTGGAAATATTTCTATGAATGATGGTAATACTCAAAAGCTGCATAGTCTCAAGTTTTCAATTGTAAATTGATTACTGGTCAAACATTCTGTCTGTGTGAAAAATATAAATTTATTTTGGATAGGACATGTAAATAATTTGATAGGACATGCAAATAATTTTATTAGGTATTATTGGGTGTTTGTAGATATATTTATAATTTAATTTGGACAAACACAGTGTAAATATGAATTCAAGGTAAATTTTAAGTCAAAACCCCTTTATTCCAACTTTGTTGCATTTATTATTTTTAATTTTTTTTTTTTTTTGCTTAAAATTAACCTCATTTTTTGACAATATATGGACAGGAGTTCTGCTTAAATTTTACCTCATTCTTTGGCGATATATGGACAGTAGCTCTGCTTAAATTTACCTCATCCAGGAGTATGTATGGAGTTTGTGTCTAAATTGTGACCAGTTAAATATGCAAACCTACAGAAAATCAAAACTTTAAATTTTTTTTTTTTTTTTTTTTATAATTGAAAGTACAAGTTCCATCAACATCACCAGTAATGAATGTAGATTTACGACATGTAATAATTGATTCTGTTTCAAGGCGTAAGCGTACTGATTCAGAAGTAAGTTACTTGTATTGATTTATTTATTTACGAATATTTACACAGCATAAAAACATATCAGTTTTAATATATTTATAACTACCATCAATGTGTGTCTTGTTTCGCTGCCTACTAAAAGAAAATGACCTGATATGTCACATTTTTTGGCCTTTTACTAATAGGTCGGTTTTTAAAAATGGAATGAAACAAATGAATAATCGACAATCAATCTTTTTTCTTTATTTGTATAAAATATAGCACGTATATCTATCACAAACCTGACTTTTAAATATTAATTCATTTAAAAATAGCTGATACTGGTTGCTTTTACTAAATATATTTATTACTGTTAACGTATATCCTACTAGATATAGGCCAAAAACCCAAATGCTTCACTGCAGAAAAAAGGGCGTTGGCAAGCCATGCTTCAAACAGTTTTCTTATTACTGACTAGAGATGTTTGTCGTATTGAGCCGATAAAAAATAGCTAACTTTAGGCAAATTTTACAAGTATAAATAAAAAATTAATATTTTCAATAATTTCAAATTTCATCTCCCACTTTTCAAAATGTCCTCATACCACCAAAAACTTGTTAGTTAATTAACACAATAAACCATGTTAAAAATAATTAAAAATGCATGGTTGTCAATAATCAACGAGTTAAATTTTTTTTTTTTTTTTTTTTTTGTTCTCTGTTTTGATGTAAACTAAACAACTTCATTTCTTCTGACACTTTCAGATACATTTTCTGTTTTTTTTTGTAAAAGATATTAATTAACAATAACCCTTGATGCAAACTTTTGACCCCAGTCAACATGTTCCAAACATGTGAGTGTCTTTTAGGAATGTTCAAAATTTTTCTGAATTGATGACTTTTTGAAGACTAGCCAAATAATTTCCTCCATTCATTTGCCTATACTGAGAAAAGTGGATTTCTAGTGAATAAATTTTCAGTTGCTGTTGTTAACACATATTCTTAATTGTCTGATAAAAGTTCATCAATTAACATGAATTAAGCTGTCCTTGTCCTTTTGTCCTTTTAATGCTTTCGAAGTTTGTTTTATTAGACAAGATGCTGCTGGGGCTTCAGACAATGATGTTAACCATTCACAAAATTCTCATTTAAAAACCATTCTTCCATCACCAACCTTAAAGGCATTACTCAACTTGGACTAAAGTGTTCCTTGGAATTAGCAGTGGTCCATCACGTCAATATCAGTTTTTAAAATGACGATATGTCTTTTTTCTGGCATATGTCGCTTTGATATGCAGCGATAGATTTTTCGTGGAAAATGGATAATGCTAACTGGAAGTTTTGTTTATTATTTCCAGGATTAAAGATTTGCATGATAATTGATGAGCTTTTCTTAAATTTGCAGATAGGTCTTGATCTTTTTCATATAAATTGTAAATGTCGCTTCACAAAATAAAACCTGCAGAAGATAAAATACTTGTGTCAGAAACTGTAAAGTTAAATCCAGGAAAAATAACATTTTTCTTATTTAATAAATTATTTGTCGTATTTTTACTAAAGTCCGCTGTGTGCAAGAACAAATAAGTTTTATGTTTAAGACATGGATATTTGATAAAAACAAATTCTTTGTTACCATATCCAAGCAGCTTATTAAATGTATTTACATTTGTAGAATATATGTTGAATCCCAATTAAACAAGGTTTAAAATTCAGCTGGATATTTCGTTTGCATGTCATTGGGGAAGCTTTTATAACCAGTGATATGCTCTTCTCTGATATTCATCATCATCAACATAAATTCCACCACTATATTGTGTACAGCTTGTCAGCTACATTTCATCTAAAAATAAGAGAAACTTGTTTTGAAAATAAATATATAAGACAAAAATTGAAAACTCCACATAGAGCTGTATATAGATGATATAAATTTTGCGTAAATATTGTTGTGACATTGTAGTTAAAAATTTATTTTACTTAAGAGTGCGCTGGTGTTTTAATTCTAATCTATCGTTCCACAAACATTCCACAAATCCGCATATACACGTGGATACATATGCCAAACTGGTAGTTAAACTGAATACAGATAAACAAAAAATATAGAAATTGGAGACATTATGCGCTACTATGAAATGCTTTTGTTTGCCTATAGATACAGCACCTAGATTAATCAAAGAATTTCAAGGTGTATCAGGAAAATTTTGAATTGCCTATCCTTTTTTCCAAAAAAGAAATATAATTACCTTTATCTAATAATGTTTTTGGTGCTGTCAGTGAATCCACACCACCTTGCTGTAGTTTTTTCAAAAGAGAAAATGATAATAAACGTAAGTTTTCAAGGAGTAATGTGCAAACCTGTGCAGATGAAGAAGAAGAGAGTATCGAATAGTTTCAGGTGAATAGGGTGGACGACCTTTGGGTTTGTAGTATTGTCTTTTTTGAAGTTTGTCTAACATTGTGTAACAAAGTTCTTCAGAAACGATTTTGATGTAAGAAGGAAAGATATATATTTATGTTTGTATGACAGTAGTTCTCAAAAGCTGGTTTACCAATTCTTTTTAAAACTTACACAGAATTTCTGATGATAAATAAGAAAATGTTAAAAAAAAATATTTGTTATTACAAGTTTAACTTGTGCCTTAAAAAGCAAGTTTGGCTCTTATAAAACTTATTCTCTATTTAAACAAAAAAATCTGTTTCTTATTTCTAGGTGGGTATTAAATCTTTCTAATAATACCCACCCTTTTTTTCCCCCTTTTTACGACCTTTTAAAGTGTGAAAAAGAAAAAATTCTCTTAGTTTGTAAAGCACCTTTTTCCCTTTTCATGCCAAATTTTAAAAAACTTGTGTTGAATAATGACCTATGTTTTTGAAAACTGACTAGAATGTCCTGGAAATTTTGTTTGTTCCTGATAGAGATTGTGTTAAATCTAATTCAAAAATTTTCATGTTTTGGCTTAATTAAAATTTTTAATTTTATATGCAAAAAAGCGAGTTTTGATTTTGAATTTGATTTTGGTGTTGCATATTTTTAGGCCAGCAATGTTAGTGTACATTCAGCATCTGGTGAATGGGATGTCATGAATAAATCTGGTGATAATGTAAAGAAGCCATTAATAGTGGAACGACAATATGCTGGTTGGAATGTTGTGGAAGCACCTGCAAAATCTCCTCATATGTGTTTCAAGAAAAAAAAACGAAAAAAAGAAAAGAAAAAAAAGAAAGATAGCGAGGAGGAGGAGGACTGGGTTGAGGTTGGTAGCAAACGAAAACATGAAAAGCGGAAACAACATTGGAAAAAGAAGAAAAACCAAAAAAATGGGGAAGATTCCAATCGTTACTCTGATAACTCCGATGAAACCTACATGAAAAAGAAAAAGAAAAAGCACAAAAAATGTTACAAAGATGAAAATGATGACAAAGACAACATTTTTCATAAACAGAAAAATGTTGAAGGCGAGTGCAAAAATAAAGGGAAGTACAGTTATATTGACATAGATACTAAAAGTAATGAAAACTTTAAAAACAGTCATTTATTAAACAAAAATTGTCATTTAATAAATAAAAGTGATTTTTTACATAACAGTGTTAATAGTCTTGCTGATAAAATGATTTTTAACCAAAAATGTTTAAAAGGTGTATCTGCAAGTTTCAAAAGAACGAAATCTATAAATGATGCGAGAAGTTATGATACACAACTGCCTAATGATGCGAGAAGCTATGATACACAACTGCCTAATGATGCAAGAAGCTATGATACACAGCTAACTAATGATGCCAGAAGCTATGATACACAACTGCCTAAGGACCATTCTACTGATTTGCTGGCAATGAAGAAAAAGGAAGGTAATAGTTTTTACTTATAACTTCTTTTCTAAAAAATCACCCAAGTCCTTCCATTTGTAAAACGTTTTCTCAGTAAATGCTTATTCGTTTATTCTGAAATTTTGAATAGCTTAGATTTTGAAAATAAAATAGGCCTAAACTCAGCATTTGAAATTATCTCAAAATCTGTTCATTGACTTTTAAAAATTTAACATGAAGAGAAGTTAAAGACCACTGGTATTATCCGTATGCATGACTTACTGCCGAAAATTCTTATACCTTGGTCAAAAAATGAAATTTTTCAAGAAATTTTCTTGGAACTATGTCTGATATTTAAAAATTTTATATTATTTTATGTTATGACCATTTTAAAAACGTTGTTTGGTCATATTACATCTAAAAACAACATTTCTGAAATTTTATCAAAATCTGTTCATTACTCTCTTTTTTTGGTTTTTCATTTAAGTGGTGACATTTTTTATGATGCTAAAAAATATTTTTGCTCCTTATTTGAAACCAACATCCCTCTTATCAAATAGACATCAAAAGATTGACTGAGAATTACTACTAGCTGTTTACCAGCCAAGATTTGGCTAATTGGCTCATATTTTAGGATGTGGCAACTTTAAAATGGAGCCTAGAATTAAATAAAGATAATTATATAAAATCATAGTCATAAAATACATATATGTATTTTATGACTTTGATAAAAATATATAGAAATATATATAAATAAAGTTTATTGAAAACACTACACTGTTATTATTATTATTTTAATATATCATGTGCATTTTATTGTTTAAAAACGTATAATGTCGAACAACCAATGAAAATGCTTGATTAAAACGTGTTTTGAAATCATGATCCAGTTCCATGATCCAATTGTTGACGTGCGTTTTGCTACTTCATAACGTAAATAAAATGAACGGCTTATTACTATTAGTTAGTTTGTTTAAATCCAGATATAAATGTGCGTCATTTAAGACTATTATTATAATTATAAAGACTAGCTGTATGACGGCCAAGATTTGGCTAAATGGTACATATAGCATTTAAAAATAAATCTTAAAAACTAAAATAAATTTTGAGTATTCAATTAGTTGGGCCTTCAAATAGTTTTTCGAACTAATTTATTATACAAGGGCTCATGGGCTTGGTTTTGGTGTACTTAGAGGTCCCATTTGAACTTACGATAAAGAAAATTTTATGGCATATTTGAGTTTTATAGTCTACCAAAATTCAAAATTTATTTTATTTCTGATATTCATTAGCTAGTCATGACAGTATGCTAAAACAACTGAATCGTAATATCAGACATATTTCCGTCTTTAAATCATTTGATAGCCACCATCACACTACACTGTAAAATTTTAGGATTCAGAAATGAAAACACACCATTAAGAAAAATAAATCCAATATTGTATACCCGCCAAGATTTGGCTAATTGGTGCATAAGCATTTTAGGATCTGGTAACCATAATAAAACAGAGCCTGTATTTAAATAAGCACAGATATACTAGATATAAACATATTTTGTTTGTCAGAACACAGATACATAGTTTTATTGTCTAAGAATGAAAACATAAACTTTGGTGTTATGAATATATCTCTATAATTAATTAATAATAAATATCGTTATAAAACGTAACTCCCTTGACTTTTGGTTCATGAGTTGCTAAATATAGTAATCCAATCCACGATTGGCACCGCGAGAAAGTAAATCATAGGTCTTTACTCATCAAAAAAAAAAACATTTTTAAAACTTATATTATTTAAAACAAAATTTATAACTAAATAAAACTAAATAAATTACAAAAAATATATAAAAATTAATTAAATTAAAAAAGAATACACCCCTTAAGTTAATTACATCGGAAATTTTATTTAATTTTTTTATTCGCTTTTTATTCTTCATGAAGCAGACAAAATAACCCGGTTTATCTTTTCCACCATTAACCTTCCCAAAATGGAAGGTTTTGGTTCTCTAAGAACCCGGGTTATTCCGCCTGTGTAAACATTACTTCATGAAATTATCTAAAAAAGGGTGAAAACTGATGAAAAATCTTTACTTTGAAGTTGATCATTACTGGTCTGATTTAATAAAACCAACAATATTCCTGAAGAGGAGTATTATGGTCAACCTGCCGGCTTGTAATATCTCTATCTAAAACAAAAATGGAATTAACTTATTGTATTAAATTTTTAAAATACGTTAAGCTGCAGAAAGATAGTAATTAAAATATAAACAGGTTGTTTTTTTTTTTTTTTTGTTTTTTTTTACACATGAAATAAAATTTTAAATGCATAACAGCTTTCAGATGTTACGACAATTTGTTATTTCCAGGTTGCTAATTCTAGTAAAAAACTGAAATGTAAAAAACATTGGTAAATAATCACAATAACGTTTTGGGTACACAACAACAAAAGATCCTCATCTGATGAATGGAAAGTTGCAAGTTGTTGTTGCTTTTGTTGACACTTTTTTGAAGATTAACTCCCTTGAATTTAATACTGTGACATAGGCTATAATGTTGACTGCAAAAATTGACTTCAGATTTATTTCATTCTTAAAACTTAGTGCTTGCCTTTAATTTTAGTAACTTCGCAAGCATAAGGCTTAAATTTTAAAACTTTATGCGAACTTTTTATGAGATCTTTATCATATAAGATATATTCTTAAAAAAAATTGGTTATTTCCATTTTACAGTTGTTATCTTGATGCCTTCCTCATCCATTTGAAAAGTGATCAAATTTTAATTGTTGGAAATTTTAAAAGGTTTTTTAAGAATTTGCTTATTTTTATAGTGCCATGTCACGTTTGGGATGATGTCAAAAAGAATCGCAGAACAACGTGGGATGGATTAATCGATACTAAAATTGATTATCTATCCAAAACCGATACTAAAGGTAAGCGATTTGCGGTGTGGGATATTACGTAAAAAATCTTCTGATTTAAAGCCGGTAACGAAAAAAGCTTTGAATGACAAATATATTTCTCAATAAGGGTAAGAGATATTTTAAACTGCTTATTAACTCTTTGGGAAAATTGATGTTTTAAAATGCTGAGTCCGACAAAATTCTCATAGTAAACAATGAAACATTTTGTCATTTTGTTTGTTGCACTGCTTGAAAACGAAAAAAGTCTAAGTGGGTGAAACTTTTTGGATTATGGTAACTATTAAAAATAGACAAATGATAATTTTCTATATTACTATATTACCGATAGCAATCATAAACTCTCTTATTAACCTTTCTGCGTAATTTTTCTGTTTAGTTAGCTCCTGGAATGGAGATGACAGCAGTAATAAATACAGATTCAGTAATAAACACAACTCTTCGGATCGCCTACAAGATGATTGGGACGAAGAATACGATAAAGGTCGAGTTAAGAAAGTCAAATATAAATCAGAAAGCAAAAAATCGAGTGATAACGACTTTCAAAATTTACAAAATTTCAGGAACGAAACTAATGTAAGCTGTTATTGCATTATCAGTTTTAAATTAAAACACTTGTTTGATCCCATCACCTTGCCTTACCAACATCCTCCACACAGG
>JAUZNK010082077.1:0-13117 GCA_035046665.1 Euphysa ruthae | reverse complement strand
CTACGTTGGACATACTGATTGGCGAAGAAATAACCGAATTTTTTTCCAACTATTCTCAATCAACTACAGGTCAGTTTTTGTGACGTAATAAATGTATACAGCTAGCTCGAAATAAAAATCAAATCAATCGAAAAAAAAGGAGGTGCCATAAATTCTATGGCTCTAATCCATGAAAGTATAAACATAAAATTTACAAAAAAAGTTGTGAAATATATGATCCCAGTCAGAGCACAAGACGCGTTTCAATTATTTTTTTTTTTGAGTTAATGTTTCGATCTTGTTTTTTTGAGATAATAAATCAAACTGCCAACCAAAGAGAAATCCGCGTAGTATTTATTTGAAACTATAAAAAGTAGAATATAGTACGTCAGCAGTCTATTGTTAAGAGCAGTGGTACGACAATAGGATGGGGAAAATTAACTCTTCGCCAAGCTTTTTCTATTTCATTAACTTATAAAGTTTCTCAAATCAATAAAAAGATGGAAATAAATATTCTATGATTGAACTGTTCTGTCAAAAAAAGCCTTATTATAAAATTTAAATAGAAGTGATAAACATTGTAATCAGTGTAAAAAAAAAATGTACATTTCATTTCCACGAGACAAAAACCTTTAAACATACAAGATTAGTGCAGTCTCATTTCTAATTTCAAAGAGCTGACATCTTAATATTTTACTTCGGCAGAAATGTATTACGCACATTAATTAGCGAGTTGATTCATTGTTTTTTATAATAGAATTGGAATAATTTATTTATTTATTCGTTTGAATAACATTTTTATATTTAAAGAAAGTATATTATGGCGAATTTTTAAATTTCATGCAGACTATAAAAGTCTCATTGGGGCAACGTACAATTAACTAATTTTTCCCAAGTAATACACTATAGATAAAAATTTATATAACTGGTTGCTACCTGTTCCAGGAAACTGATAGATACATTTTCTGCGTAGATACACGCGGTGAGCGACTATATATTATGCATACGCAGCCATTTTATTTATATTTCTGGATAGATGGAGGACTGTTCATTTACAAGTATAAAAATAACTATCACCATAGTGATTTTATGTAGTTTTGTACCATTTAATTAAAATAATGACCTTAAATTGTAATCTAAGTTTAGAGCTTTGATTATATGATTATATATATATTTATATATATATATTTATATATATATATTAAATAACTTTTAGCGGATTATATAACAGGCTAATCACTTTACAGACGGACCTGATGATAATGATGCATCAAAATTATTTACACTATTAATTTCAGATATATTCAAATCGTCATTTACACCAATTTACATTATTTATGCTCGGAGTATTGTTGCCAAAGCTAGAATTCTTCCTTTTCCTTGGACACTTTGTTCGAAAACTAACTCTGCTAGTAGAAGATAGCGTTTTAACTTTTTCTTTTCTGTCTTATTTGTTCATATTTTTAAAAATTAGGGAATGTTTATTGTATGTTTAATGGTCTGTAGGTCATGTATCAACGCAGTAAGCGCATTATCTAAGGTCATTTACATGCAATGTGTATAAAACTCAGCGAGCAGACTTTTGTACAAATACTTGTGAAAATGTTACCTATCTGTACAAATGCCGGCTCGTTGAGTTTTAAGGAAATAATCTTTTAAAGATATTGCGGTTGCTGTTATTTTAAGTCTTTAGTAAAAGTTTTGCCCTCATATTTGAAAATAAGCCGAAATTTGCTAGCCTATGTTGAATAACAATATAGACGCCAAATTCAGAAATCTCATCCAATTTCTTTTTAAAATCAAACAGTGACACAATTTCTGTCAAACCTTCCACAAGTTTTACGTGGAAATCAACGAAAAGTTTTCGATAAAATCTAATGAAATTGAATAGGTTGCGCTGTGTGGTTTAAGGTGGTAGACCTATGAAAATTGTTTTTAGGATTTTTTTCTTTACAATTTTATTTTGTAATAATCATTGAGGATCACATTGATGAAAATCTTATTTAAAAAAAAAAAATAATAATCCTAATCGAAAATATTGACATTTTTCAATCTTATGCTGACAAAAATCCATAGCAATGTCCATAGTAACGCATTTTTTGGACTAGTTAGTAACCTAAAAAATCCGTTTCCACTTTCAGATATTGTGACAGTCGCTTCTAGAGTCCGCGACACGGAAATTTAATTGGTTTGGCTAAAATTTCCGCTCACCATGGTGGGCAGCGGGGAAATTTTTCAGGTCTCAAAAGCCAGAAAATGCAGTTTTATATACAAAAAATAGTTTCTTTTATAATAACTTAACGTTCAAAATATTAAAATTTGAACAACATTTCAAATACTTCAATAATGTCAATGCTATCTGTAAGATCTTTGTGAGAGCTTAGTATAGCAATAATGTTGAACAGTTTTGGTTCATACTTGCCCGTAATCAAGTTTTGAGTCGTCGAGCTAACGAAAACGATGTTTTTGCAGAAGCACTGGTTGATGGGTTAACTAACAAAAGCGTGCAACGACAGACGGAAAGATTCATCGGTGCACATTCCTTTCGTCGTTTCTGTAGTTAACAATTGAATCTTTTTCAGCAGACATTTTTTTAGCTTGTAACAATCTTGAAAGATTATCTGTGAGTGAATATAATTGGTACCCAAGACTGAAACAAAAGTTAAGTTAAAAAGTTAAACTTTTTTATCTGGGCGTTACAGCCAATAATTAACTGATCATAAAAAACGTGAGAGTTGCTCCTTGTATTCAATACTATGTATTTCTTCTAATTTTATACGCAGTACTTGATTTGATTTTACTTAGTAGTTCATTTTAATAATCATTATAAGTGCTTTTTTTTTGAAGTTTTGTTAACTAACCTGTTTCTTTTGTTTGGATTTTCAATACTTCTTAGCAACATCATATGCGTGTCATTTTTTTTTTTTTCATTGATTTAATTATTGGCAATTATTATTTCATTTCATATTTTCAAAAATAAATTGAAAATTAAAATTTCGTTGAACAGATTGATCCAAAAAATTTCACTTTTCGGACCCGAAAAAGGACATAACACCTTAGAAAAAATATCTCAAAATGACATTAGTGAAATTAAATTTTCTAATACGGTTTGTTAGAACCCTCTAAATCGATCAAAGCAACTGTATGCTATATTTTAATTACAAATATTGAGCGGAAGTTCAGTTATACTTTCCGGAAAATTCAGTGTCAAAAATTTGCATTTGAGAAAAACGTCTTTGAAAAATTATGACAGTTAATTTTGCCTCTCTCTCTCCAAGGATTTCTTTGAGGCATGCTATATAGTCGAAATTTGCATAAAACCATTAGTCAGATCCATGTTTGGCGTACACCCAAAATTTGAGGTCCGCCCGACTTGGCAATCTGAAGTTATTGGCTTATATCAGTGGCTAAGGGCGTTGCTAAGGAAACGGAATCAATTAACTATGGGTCGAATATGACAAAATTTTCCTTTTTGATAGGAGAATTTGGGTTTTTTTTATCATAATCAGGGACCTTTGAGGGACATTTCCTATTTGTTTTTGGAAGTTTCATAATTTGCTAAAAGTTACCTTTATTTACAGGGCTACCAAATTTTAAATGAATAAGTCATTTTTATATGATATAAATTTTCGTTTTCAATTGGTTGGACTTGTCTATATTTTGCCTGATTAGACTAAACGAATATAAATTTATTTTAACGTTTTATTGTTCCCTCCTATTATTTTAAAACATTGTATAATTTATGGTTGCATTTCAATCACCACACTCCTTTTGTGTACATTCCTATCTTAACCCCCAACAAAGATTTGCATATATTTTGCCAATGCTAATTTTATGTTTTTATTAAGTAATAAGGATTAAATTTCATTGTGTGTTGAATTCGGTATTGATAAAATCACGGTGGTTGACTAGAATAACTATATTCGTGAAGTTTGTGCAGTTACGCCATTACAGCCACCACATCCACTCACACATACCAGCCCATTCTTTCTGCAAATACAAACATTTGTACCGCACAATTTATTTTTCCAAACTTTGCAGTTACATCGAATATATCGTAGTAAATTCTCAGGTGCAGGTTCTAAATCAGTCATAATCGGGTTCTTCGTTGGCTCCAAAGTTTTCATCCGCAGTTAGTTGGTTCCAATGCGGCCGTGTTTAACGTTTTCCATTCAACAACTTGGAATTGTATACGAAGACAATGATTTTGTACAGCTCTTTCTGTAGGCAATAGATTTCGAGGCTTAAAAACAGCTTCTGATAATGCTGCAATTTGCATGAGCTGACTGTGTCTCAACTCGCCTAGTGTCCATTTGTCTTTTCGATTGCAGCCAAAAAACATACACTAGCAAATTAAAAGTTAGTTAGTTTGTAAAGTTGTTTGTAACTCAATAATCTTTCAATCAATTTGTTGCATATGTTTTCATAATTAATATCGCGTTTTCAAATTTCTTAAAAACCAGAGTCACTCCCTTTGATCAGCTCTTGCTCTATGAGTGACTTCCTCCTATTAACCAAATATTTTATCCACGATTGTTTTGCTATTTATATTATCAAGTATTGTTTTCTTATTTTTAAATGAAATTATAAATATATATTTATTGGTTAAAAAGGAAAATATAATAATCATAACAATAATAATAATAATAATAATAAATCGCTGTTATCACGATTTATTCTGCTGGCACCAAGTTCGGCATGATGCTGATTACTGGTCTTTTGTTGAATTTTTGTAAATTCTGTCAGAGTGTGAAGCTGTACACAAGAATGCTTTGTATGAATCCACGTTAACAATATATTTTCTCACATTCCTCTTCCTTTTGCCACGTGTCTTAATTGAACAAGCCTTTACTTGTTCTGTTACTAAATCTGTCTAAACACCCCCACCCCAGATCACTTCATGGTATTCATCTTTTTCATAATTTTCATCAATGTCGTGAAATGTTAACGGAAAGATCATCTGTAAATACAATCTTTCACTTTTTCCATAGTTGGTATGTCTCGATGCTGCGAGCAGGTTAAGCATCTTTGAAACAGCTGTTAAATGGCCATGCCATTTACCAACACTTTTTGAAACTATTAAAAACAACAGTGTCGATACACTGTACGTATTGATCCCACAGTTTTGCTATGCTCTAATTGGTAGATAAATCTTCGGTTTTTTTTAGAAAAACTGTTGAAAACCTAGCTATTCGGAAGTGAAAATATCTTGTTTGCTGATTTCGCCAGCATTGAATGTTTCATATAACTGTCTCTAAAAATGCTACTTATCAAATTTAAACACGATGTATTTTGGAAGAAGTGCAGACACTGAGACAAACCAGAACTTTTCATTACTGTTCCAATACTTCCTTTAAAGTTCATCAAGATGTGAAATTCACCTAATCGATATAAGATCTTTAATGACTTCTCGGATGTTATTTCAACAGATTTAAGCCGCAAAGGCTGAACAAATGTAAAATTTCCTACATTGATCGATGACAAACAAAAACTATGAGTAGATGCAAGTGTTATCTGAAGGGTTAAAATTAATAATTGGTAAAAGTCTCGATGGTTACTTGGTGTTGTGAATTTAGCTGTAACAATAGATTGAAAATTTTGTCTGACATACTTCACATATTGACTTCGATACATAGCTTCACAGAAATACCCTTGTCTTTTATTACTTCTCCGAATTGTTTAAGAGATTAGTGTTTGAATTCTTTTATTCTTAACTCTATTGTGTTCCTACTAGTTGCTGCTTGTATACCAACCACCCCGTGCTTGTATACCACCCATCCCGTGCTTGTATACCACCCATTCCGTGCTTGTATACCACCCACACCATCAATCTCTGCAAATTTTATGGTTTCTTTATATTTTTAAGTTTCGTTTTAAAGTTTTTGCACAATACACTTCTTCTCCGTTTGCCAAATCTTTCATTTTAACATGTAACTGTGGGTATACATCTCAGCATCTGATTCAATTTCGAGCCATATAAACGGCATATTGAAGTTTCCATCATCCATGATACTAAAAAACAACATTACACTGTTTTAAATGTTATCTATATAAATTTTAAAAATGGAAAAACTATCCCTTGAATAAAGTCTTAAATATAATTGCACTTTATACATTGTAAATAACTATATATAAGAAATTTTAAAAAGCTTCTATCACGAACTTGTACGTTTCCAGGGTTTACCGTCAGAATTTCAAGATACATCAGCAAAAATATGAATTAATACGAGTTAATATTATTGCTCTAACTTTGATTATTTTATAATAAATTCATTCGTTAAAGAAAAACATTTGATGCAAGCTGTTAGTGTTTTAAAAAAAGAAAATGAAAAATTGTATATTTTGGTAAAGATGAGATAATGAGAATGTTTGAGAAATTCACCTAGCAGTAAGCATTCAAACTCTTGTAAAGCATTTACCACGAAATAAACAATGATTAACTGGTGTGAGCCATATTCAACATTTTACTTTGTTAGATCTAAAAATGATATAATGTACAAGACCTAATAAATTAGATGTAAAGGTTTCAAATTTAATGTGCATAAGTTCACTTACTTGTAATGTTTTGCATTATATTCGAAATTCCGGAAAGATAAAAGCAAACAAAATATTCAAAACACAGACCAGAACTTATACCTTAAGTTGTTTGGTTTAAAATATATATTGTTTTATATCATGTTAGGGAATAAAACGTTTTTCATATACATACAATTTATCATTAAAACAACCACATCAATAAATAAATTTAACGCTTAAACTAATTTTAAACCTGATCTGTAAAATACACACCAGAGGTCACATGATGACATTATGTAATTTATAAATATTATTTATTTGTTTAACTTCAAACTAAGGATTATGGGGGAAAAAAAAAGGAATAAAAGTCTATCTATAACCTTAAAAAGTGTTAACAGCTATGCCCAACTTTTACCGTTATTCGCGTTTTTTTCTTAATGTTACCAAGTTAACCCCCTATTACTAAAATTACTGTAAAAAAAATGGTTATTCAAATCTGAGAGGATTTTTGATATGTTAAATTACATAAAATTACGCTTCAAACTGCCAAATATATTTATATTGCATTTTTTTCGGGTTAAACCCTGATATGACACTATTATTCAAGCTTCAATATTCCCTGGTTCCAAGATAATGTCAGATATGTGGGTCGTATATTGTGGCATTCGAGCAAAGGGCTTTCAGCATCCAGCATTTAACCTTTAACCAGTTTCTATTACTCAAAATATAAAAAATAGGTAAAAAAACGCAAAAAACAGAAACAAGGGACAGTACGGAATCCACCGAACAATGGTTGATAACTATTTATGCGAATGGGTGTGACGACAGCAAAATAAAAACGCAAATCAAGACTTGTTTGACAAAATAAAAAAAAGTCACATTGTCCTATATTTTACTCCACAATAGAAATATTTACATATTTTAAAATTATTTATTTTTAAAACTTTACATATTTTAAAAAGATGTATTTTTTCTTCTTAAAAAAAAATATATATATATAGCATATTAGGCTAGAACGTTTCTGATTTTGCTTGTTTTTCTTGAGTGTTCTGGTTTTATTCCGTTCACATAAATGATTCATTACATCTTCTCTAGCTTCTTATTGTTTGTATGCTGTTTTTAATTTGATACTAGTTACAGATATCTTAGTGAAATGAAAGTGCTTTACTTAGTTCAAAGATTGAGATAACTATACGCAAATTTTTCCATTCCATGTTTTCAGAAACCATTTTTAACGGAAACAGTAATTAAAAATTCTAGTTAACCTTTAAATACACTTTGGAACAGATTCGCTTTGCTACTACTAATAAAACGCTTCCAACATAACTATGGCTTAATGCTTCAAATAAGTTTTATTCGTACAAAAGTTGTGCATGCCTTTTTTTATACTTGAAA
The DNA here is from genome assembly GCA_035046665.1 of Euphysa ruthae. Taxonomy (NCBI): domain Eukaryota; kingdom Metazoa; phylum Cnidaria; class Hydrozoa; order Anthoathecata; family Corymorphidae; genus Euphysa; species Euphysa ruthae. The sequence continues at coordinate 5,227 of JAUZNK010082077.1, read as the reverse complement.
AATTTTTTTTTGGATTTTCAGATTTAAAGAAAATTTTTTTTTTGTTCCTTTTTGTGTTCAGCTGTAAATTTGATATTTCTTCGTTATTGTGAAATTTAAACTGACTTGTTAGTGATTATTGAACAGTTCATCGGAATCATTAAAATCAAGCTTATATTTTTTAGGAATATAATCCTTGCTCCTCGAATATTTTTTGTAAGCTAATTCAAATTAGTTTTCTTTTTAAGTATATTTTTATAAACGTTTTCTTCAGAATCCTTTTCACCAATTATTCCGGATTATAAAAAAATCATTGGACACAAATTAGATTTTTGTCGCAACGATTAGAGCATTGAAAATACTAAAATAAATGCATGATTTTTATAGGGTGAAAAATATGAACAAGCTGTACTTTGTATGTGTGTTTCAATTTATCTATATGTTCTGTACTGTATCTGGTAAGTATATATCTTCAATAACAGTTAAACGAAATCTAAGATGTCAGATATATAAGTAAGTAATTCACTATCAAACAAAAATACAACAAAATAAATGTTAAGAATTTATTTCTGTCATAATTTTGCAAGGTAATATTTCTTCACATTATGTTTGAATGTACTAATATTGTTGCTGGCTTTTGTGCATTCTCTTAAACTGTTTTGTATCGACGGACCTATATAATAAATAGTGTTTTGACCTTGGTTAGTTTTCCTGAAAGGTTAATCAAGATTTTGATAGGAATTCCTTGCTCTTAAGCTATATACACCAGTTTTGAAGACCTCAGACATTTATTTAGGGAAATTTCTATTAACGAACTTAACGGCACTTGCACTTATGCATTGTTCAAATCTGTGGTTTAAATTAAGCCAATTTATTCGTTCAAAGTGATCAATTGTTAAATGTTCTCTGTTTCCGAATCGAAGACAGTATCTAATACATTTATTTTGCGAAGTTTGAAGTTTTTTTTAAAGCTTTATTAATATTTGCATACCATGATGAGCATTGAATTTTTACTATTTCTGTATAAAAAATTTATTTTATAAGTTATTTTGGAAATTACATGAAGTGCCTAAGTGTTTCATCAAAAATATATCCAAGATATGTAACCTTGGTATGTTGTCGAAACTGTCAGTTTTCTTCAGTTTGTATTTGCTTATAAAAAGTATAACTATAGTTTTTAGTACTTATTTAGTTGTCTTTTTATTTCCTTTGCATTACTATGTTGGAATACAAAGCACGAATCGTCAATAGCATAACATACTATTATAATATATAACTACAACCTATGTTAATATTAAAAGTTATAAAACAGTTCACATAGATAAATCTATATTAAATATAACCTACACCTTATACGTATTTTAATTATAGGCTTGGGTGATATATTCAAAGCTTACAGGTTGATTGCTGATAAAACTATACTTAAACTAATCCCATTAAAATGAAACCAAATCTTCCATTCTCATGTTCAGTTTACCATTTTCTTATAAAATAGGTTTATAGAATTACAAAATTTAATTTCTTTTTGAATAGTGAAAGATTTCCAAGATGTGGGTCAACGAAGAGCAATAAAGGGGGAAATTTAACATTAAGTTGTCTGTAATAAGAACGTATCAATGAATACCATATGCTCATGTTGCTAAATTCCTTTCTGAAAGCCTCTGCAACCATTTTTAAAGAAGCGTAAGAAAAGTGAAACCAAGAAAATTGTATATAATTTGATAGCGAATCATCAGGGGAGTTGATATAGGCGCATTAGTCTTGTTAATTTTACTGTAGATAGAAACTCTCTCGAAATATAATCTCTTAAAAATGAATAATATTTATATTTTTTTTTTTCTTATAGGTAATGATATCACTCATCTTTGGAAATTTGATGAAGCTGACACGATATACCAGATAAAAGACAGTGTCACAAACGTTCTATCTAAGACTAGCGGTGAGTTAATTAACATTTTTTTACTCACAGCCATCAAACTCTATTTTTACCTTTAGATTTTAGAATTTAGAACTTAAAAATAAAAGAAATGATAATATGATTCCTTGTTAAACAAAAAGCCATTAAGTATAGCCATCACCGTATTACCAACTTTTTGGTGGGTCTCAACCAGAACATTGACTTTAAAATTAAATTTCATATTTTGGTAAAACATGTCCATGTCCAACGTACTTAAATATAACTTCATTATACTTGATGTTATGTCAAATTTAATTGAACGTCTAAACTCTGAGTGCTTACCTGGAAAATTCAATATTATTGGCTTTATTGGTTCAGTATGTACAAACCTAGATATGAGCCTAGGTGTAATAGCAAATCTAAAAGATATAGTGACTATTGTGAGATTCAAAAATATGACTACGAGTAGTAATTTTCTTCAAAATATTTAAAAAGCCAAAAGGTGATGCAAATATGATTTTAAAAGATACATGATATATATATATATATATATATATTATTTCCTATATTTCGTTAACGTTTTTCATTTGGAACATTGATGGCCAAAATCCTAGCACCATTTCAACACTATCCACTACCAATATCTCAATAATATTTCTCCATAATTATTTTCAAACCTACTTACTTTTGGTCATTTCTATTCTGAAAATTTGAAGTTATTTCGTTTCTGTCTTACATACACTGTTACATTTCTTCCATCCCTGAAAAAACTTTCTTTTTGGTGTTACAATCTAAAACACTAATCTACCACCAGGTGCAGATCTTTTGTCTTACTACAACACCTACCTGCAGCCTTTAATGAAGAAATTTTCAATAACTTTTGCAGAAAACAGACATTTAAATGTTTCTAAAAGCCTATCTATACACGACGTAAGTTTTTCATAACATTAGCATCACCGAATCTCTGTACGAACGTTTTCTGAATTCATTTCACTTTTTAAATCTTAACTTCACCGAGTTTATGCTGAGTTAAACGTTCTTTAACTCTATACCACTGAAAAATTTTCTTTGATCTAAATGTGATAAACAATAATCGACGTGAGTTTAAGCTAAACCAGACTCAAATTTTACCAAATCCCTGTTTTCATCTTCTTAAAATATTGGTTATCCACACAAATATATTCAGAGCTGTGCAAAATTTTATAATGGTTTCCCTCATCTTATTCATATTTCCATAGCCAAAACTTCCGTAGATGCATAATCACTTCTAACAACATCGCCATTAATAACGCAACCAGCTGCTATTTCATTTGTTTTACTTTCTCTACCTTCGTCATTTCCTATTCAAAATAATTAATATTGTGTTTTCCTACCTGCGATAAATTTCAACGGATTTCCTCTTGATGTAATTTATTAGCGCATACACCTGGAAACTTACTTCTAGCTTCTAATTAAGTTATTTTATCTTGTAATTAAATTTTGGCTGCAGAATCTAGATTCACTGGATAGCGATCTGGATAGTCCACATCTACAGAAAAAACCCTACTTCACTATCATTTATATTATAAATCAAAAAATAATTTTGATAAAATAAAAATCTAAAAGATGTAAATTTAAATTGTATAATATTGTTCTTTAATTTGATTGGTTAATGTTTTTTTCAGTCATTTAAGCGAAAAGAGCTATTTATAAATTGATATAACAAGAATTTCAAATTTTTATGATTTTTTAAGATATACATAAGTTTGAGAATAGACGCTATACTGTTTATTCATACCGCCATTTAAAAAAAAAAACTTAGCTTTTTAATACCAAGCACACGTCCCAATCACATCTAAGTCACAATTTGATTTACTTTGTGATAGTGATGAATTTTTGGAATTCTAAAAACGCCACAAGTATTCTAAATTAAATGTTCGTTTAACTAAGGAAATTTCCGAAAAAAAATTAGTGTTGCGTTCAGTTTTATTATTTCGATTACATATAAGATTGGAGTGATTTAAAAAAATGTATTTTTGACCTCGAGCTTTTTCCTGTGATCACCTCATAACTATATAATTTAGATGAATATATTACTAAATACCTGAGGAAATATGCATCAAAACGAAGCTAGTCTATTACAACCTGGAAATGCCTTATATAATTGTCATATACATTTAGAATGATTAAGCCAATAGATTGCAAAATAATAAAGATAAATTGTTAAAACTTGCAACTGAGGCTAATAAAACTCTTTTACAGAGACTAAAAATAAATACCTGAATCAATCATTGTTGTAATTGTTTAGCTGAAGGAGTCGCACTTACTGCGATAAAATCGAATGATGACACCACACGACATAACAAATATTTGGCGTTGAATTCAACTGGATATATCTATTTAGGGACATATACAGGTAAAAGTTTTTTTTGTCGAAGTTATTTCATTTAAAAATCCTTAATTTCACCAAAGATACCCAAAACAAGCCCGTGGCTGTTTAATTTAGGCCTGAATCAGAAATAAATTAGTTATAAAAAAGCTATTTGATGTTAATGTTCCTATATATAAGCCTAAATATTGAATTACCTGCTATTAGAAATAAAACGCTAATTTTTTTTTGACGAACAAAAAAAAGATAAAATTTTAAAAACACGGGCATGGATAGGTGATATGAACGAGATTGGGAAGAAAACTTCGAGTAAGAGAACCAACTTCTCTATGAGAATATTGTGGGCACAAGATAAATTAATTTCTGGGAAATAGAAATTATTTAATAGGAGTATTAAATAAACTATTCCAATCGAAAGACTTTTCAGAAGTATTTATAAAGAGTATGGGTTTAGATAGACTGGCGTCGACAATGGCTTAGTTGAATTTGCTATAACACCAGAATAACAGATTACTCTTTTAAAGACTATTTATTCCTCAATTCTATACCCCTACCAAACAAAATGGGTTCGTTATAAGCAGTAAATCCCCTGGGAAAAATATCAATTCTAGTGGTTAAAACAATCCTTTAGGAAAAATAATAATACTAATTTAATTGGTTAAAAAACTCACTATGTATAAATTTGCAAACAGTTTAAAATGATTGGCTACTAAAATAAGTTAAAATTAATAAAACCTCCGTTAAAAATACGTTAAAATATATTTTTGTTGCTGAGCAACATAGTAAACATAATACAACAAACCTAAATTTAAAAAAAATCCCCCACATAAAACAACACAAACAATAACCAGGAACAAACTCTGGTTAAACAAGGTACCATAGTGTAAGCAATGCCCGTTAATACAATCAAGTATTGCAATAGTGATTCAACCTTGATAGGTCATATTACTTACCTAAATACTAACCTGGTGGATAAATAATAC
>JAUZNK010082066.1:0-13120 GCA_035046665.1 Euphysa ruthae | reverse complement strand
AAAAAAAATTGTGTAAAAAATCACAAACATTGATGGATTTAAATATATAAACTCTGGCTAAATGACATGAATGTATTCAACAGTTATATAAAAATTTTGGAAATGTTTCATATCTTATTATAAAACTACACTTAAAATAACCTTTTTAAAATAGTGTTTTGGACTGAGGTCAAAAAGTTAGGTTATACAATTATATTGACGAATTAGAACATAGAATACAAAACAATGACAGCACAATCAATATATAAATTACAATTTCTTAAGTTCAAAAAAAAAAAAAAAAAAACACTAGAAGATAAAAGAACACTAATACCTGCAAAAATTCCTTGAAGCGATTATTTCATGGTCCTTTTTTAACCTTGTCAAACAACTCTTTTTCAAACGAGGATTTATTCAAAATAACAGCCTGGTTTAGAACAAAAAATAGTTCTAGATTCTGTGCACAGCACAGATATATTCCTGACAAACTATTAAAAAAAATGCTCATGAACATTTACAATAGCAGGGGCTATTTTAGGAAAATAATTAGTGTGTCAGTAGTTTAAAATTCAAATTGAATTTTAAACTGCACAAAACTTCAGTCTGGGGGCATGCTGTAAGTTAGAGTTGAAATGTAAGACTTGCCCGACAATACTAAGTGAATAGAAATCGCATCAGGAAATTGAAAAGCAGGAAATATTTTTTCACTCACATGACAGGACAAGTGTGCAAATTTACCAAGAAAATATTTTTTCACTCACATGACAGGACGAGTGTGCAAATTTACCAAAAACTTTATAAATCTCTAGATTTTTCCAAATTTCCAACAACAGATATTTCATATAATTTCCTTGAAGCAAATTATATTAGGATCAACAGCGGATCATGAGGAAATTGTTTATCTGTGATTAAAATTCAGTAAATAGAAACTATGCCTACATTTATCTTTTTTTTTAATTGTGTGGTTAATTGAATAATAATTTAGTGGTACATCTGTTGCAAAAGAGATATATTTCCCAGAATAATTTCAACATTATAGGACAGAATTTTTTTATTAAGGCTGAAATTTTATAAAAACAAAAGAAAGTTGTTCAATGAGCCCAAAATATTACTTAGTTGTATATCTTAAACACGAAAGTTTACAAGAAATATGCTTTATAGAGTATATAAATAAAGAATAAAAATAAAATCGAATAATAGAAGTGGAAAAGCCTAAAATAGCCCCTGAAATTAATATATCAGCACTTAAACATGGTGTTAGGTAAAGGGTAATTTTCATAGAATTGCTTTAAATCTCTTGGAAATAAAAATACACCATGCATCTTTTAGGTTATAAATATTTATGAACGAATAAGTTCTATCCAAAAAAAAAAAAAAAAATGCTTAGCAACTAGCTACTTCAACAAAAAAAAAAAGTTTTCTCATAATAACTTGACCCGTTTTTACATCAGGCCTTGGGACTGAAAAACAGAAAATTTAACTGGAATAAATTAAATCAATTAAATCAAATAATTTAAATCAATTTAAAATAAATTATCAGGAACAATATATTCTAACATAAATGAAAAATCAGTTACGAGTTCTGCTAAAAAATATCCATATTTGGATAAAGTACATAAATTTGGTCTGACTATTTCATGAAAGCGCAACTTGAAATACACCCCACTATAAATACTACATAGATTAAAACTAGAATCATTACACCTTCTGCTAATCTGGAAATTTACAATAAAACCTTTTGTGAATATCCGATGTAAAAATGTTTTTGCAATCTAATTTTCTAGATATTTAATAATTAATTTCAGTTTTAAAACCATAGACAACAGAATTATGCTTGGGAAAATTTGTTTAAAAAAAAAAAAAAGAAAAAAACAATAATGACAACTTTTTTAGCTAAAAATAATAGACAAGATCTGTCTGCACTCTTTAATAACTATATAGTATCTGGGCCCAGATAAAATTATTCAAAGAAAAAATTTTGAGAATGCCTAACAAGTGAACTGATCCCTCAAAACTTAGTTTCCCAAAAGAACAGAATCAAAAAAAAAAAAATAATAATAATATAAATTTACCTCAATATTCTCTTCTGCAACACTTATATTAAAAGATTGGTGTCTCCTTTTACTTTTTTTATTGCTTACATTTACAGTGTTTTGGATTTTAACAAAATTTTCTGCAATCACGTCTATGCCTCCAACTTTTTTAGCCTTTGTTTCTGCATTGTTTCTAGTATAATCATGTAATGATGCATTAAGATTACTTTTTATAGACATATCTCCTTTCATAGCATCTTTACTGTTTTTATTATCTTTTGTAAAACTGTAAACCTCCATACTATCTTGATGATTAAACTGCCCAAGTGATCGGGGTCTGGATATTGTAACACTCATTTTCAGCCACAATTTTATTTATCATATCATTTAAGACGCTTTTAATATCAACATATGGGCAAAAAAGTCAATACTTAACATCTTGTTTTTCAGACAAAAATTAAATCTATTTGCATCTTTATAATTTTTAGACATTAAATAATTAATAATAATAATAATAACCTTTGAATGAATCAAAATGTAAATTACCAATGGTTTCTTTCAGAAGAATTTAAACTTTATTAATCTATAAAAAGTAGTTTAAGTAATTCCTGTACCTGACACCATAGTAATTTTTCTAGTGTGTACACCTGAGAAAAATTTCAGTATAAAATACTTGTAAGAAAGGAGATTGAAAGCCCATGAAAACTAAATCAAGGAACATCTACAATTTGATAAATTATCAAAAGCACTGCCTTAATTCATTTTACTCGTTTTCTTATATAAAATAAACATTAAATGCAAAGCCACAACGCCTAAAAATTTTTTAAACACAAAATCAACTGTAAATCCAAACCCAAACCAAAAATTTCTCTTAAAGAAGTTAAACTGGAATTATCTGTTGCATCCTTCAGAAAAATTATTGAGCTTCTAACTATTAGACATAACAATTTATATGCTAAAAGATTGTAATAATACATTTCAAACAGAATAAATCTCACAATATCTCATTAATAAATAAACATACAGTATTATTTTATGCAAACAGTTCTCAACTCCTGCTGTTACAAGTATCACAATAACAACTAAGCTATTCAACTTTAATAATAAGCAGAAGAAATTTATAGCCAGTTTCAAATATATGAAACACATGGCACAACCACAAACTAATGCTATATAATACAATAAAAAACCATATATTTGTTGTTTTGAATTTGAACTAATCAATTTTGGCCAAGATAATGATCAAGGATCTATATCTTATTACTGTGTATTAAAGTGTATTAAACAAACTAGTTTAATAAAATCTCTATAAAAACATAACCTGATCAACTTATATGGAAAGCATAGTTGCAAAGGAAATCCTTGAATTGTATTGATATTCCATGAAAAATTTGTGTATATTCAGCTCAGTGAGAACATTGTGATTTGAAAAAGATATTTTCATCATATATCTGACAATCACATCATCGCACTGTTTAACTTATAAATTCCATTTATAAAAATTAACCAGAGAGAATAAATAAGTTGGCATATAACTTAGATTTTTTAAATATGATTTTTTATATCATCTTGAAGATTTGTGTCTTAAAAAATTACAAGTTTAATGGATATAAAGACTTCCCAAGTCTTTGGTTATTTATCTTTGAGCAGACGTGGTTATTTATGACACACTTTACCTTTCATGAACTAACTCTTCTGTGTTATAACTATAAGAGTAATATATTTCTAAACTTTTATGAGAAAATTATTTCTTAAACTTCCTTTTGGCAAATCTAAGCTTAATCTTTTATTCCACCACAGCTTACTATTAAATCACATTCTATTCATAAAGCAAAAAATATTTTTTTCAGGGAATACTGTTAATTTGTTGTCAAGATATATACATAAAATATTAAACTTCAAAATGAAAAAACCTTGCTATCTAAGATTATGAATTTTTGTATATACAAACATTCTATCTTGAACATGACAACCTAGCTTGAACATGACACCCTAGCACAGACTAATTAATGTTAATGATGAAGTGGCAAACAAAGATACAAAAAATTAAATCTTTGGTTGAAATCAAATTTGTCCTCCAAAGCTATAACTTAAAGCCATTTAAAATAATTCTGATTCATTTCTTGATATTTAGGAGATAAAACTGATACCAAAAAAATGAAAAAACAGATAATTTTTAATTTTGAAATCAGATAAAATTGAGTCATTGATTGAATGTGCTTATGTATGTAACTAACATAAAGATTTAGTATGGTTAGTTTATTTTCAAGGAGTTCCACATACTACCTTATTTATAAGCCAAACTAATCTAATTTTTAAAATGATAATCTGAATTAAAATGTCAATTGCTATAGCAACACGTATAAATATCATTTATCAAACTCACAATGACTAAAAGCATTTTTTAAATTATCTTTTTATTAGTGCATTAAACAATGAAAGGATTAATAATTATTTAAGAAGATTTTGAGAGGCTTTTGTTTTTAACACGGAATGTTTATTGTTCATAGAAAACTGATTGAAATATTATCAAACTGAGACAGTAAACAATATTAATTACAGATTTAGGGGATGAGTGGCTTTAGATGAGGTAAATATTCCGATTTTTGCCTATTAATTAATAAACTTCAATTAAAAAATTAATTTTTTATCTCAAAAGGGTCTTAACTTCTTTCTTTCCTTTCTTTTTTTTCTCGTGTAAACTGTATAAAAATAGGATATGCAGATAATGCATCAAAACGTAAGACTATAAAGAAATCTCGCCATTCATGACTTTTAGAGGGAGCTCTGGAATAATTCAAATCCAGCATGGTGAAGTTGTAATGCTGTATTCTTTGAGTATCTAACTGCATGACAGCATGGCTTAAACAAGCAGATGGGGAAAAAAAGCTAGTATAAACATTTAACAACACACTTAGAGCTTAATATGGAAATCACGCGGGAAACTCTGTGCATCATTAGCAAAATATTGAAGCATTAGGTTCATCAATAGCAAAGTTAGCTTAAAATTTAAAGTTTTTTAACAATTTTTTCCTGAAACACTTTTAAAAATTCCCCCCAAAAATTAAAATTTAAATAAAGTTTAAAATGATTTTAAGAAAAAAAGGCAATGAATTTATTACCACTTAAAAATATTTTTCTTCTACATTTTTGGAAAATAATATATATAAATTATATATATTATATATATTAATAACTCTTAAATAAAAAATATGCCCTTGCGCAATAAGTTTTATAAACACCCGATAATCTGGCTTCCCTGTTAGTATGAATTTACTGTTTGAGTTTGAAATAGCTATAATAGCTATATTTGGTTTAAATATTATTTAACTGATAGAACATTAAAAATAAATATAAGCGAGTTATTTTCTGAGTCTGGTAAGTTGTCCTGCAATGTTCCAAAAGGTTCCAATCTAGGACCTTTACTTTTTCTTATATACATAAATGATATTCCAGTAGCAGTTAAAAGTGATCTATATTTGTATGCTGACGGTTCGTGTCTTGTATTCCAACATAGTAATGCAAAAAAATAGAAAGACAGTTAAATAAGGACTTTTCAAAGCTGGTTTGTTGATAATAAATTAATCATTCATTTTGGTGAAGATAAAACTAAAACTATACTTTTTTGTAAGTAAATACAAACTGAAGGAAACTGACAGATTTGACATCAATTATCATGGTATTAAAATTAAGCAAAATACCAAGTTTAAATATCTTGGATGAATCTATGACACTTCATGTAATTTCCAAAATAAATTATAAATTGTTTTTTTATGCAGAAACAGTAAATATTTAACTCCTGCTCTTCGAAGGCTTTTATGTAATTCATTAATTCAACCTCATTTTGACTATGCTTGCTCTTCATGGTATGCAAATATTAATAAATGTATCAGGTACTGTCTTCTATTGGGAAACAGAGAGAATTTAACAACTGATCACTTTGAACGAATAAAATGGCTTAACGCAAACAACAACTTTGATCAATGCATAAGTACAAGTGCCTTCAAGTTCGTTAATAGAAATTCCCATGAATACATTTCTGAGGTCTTCAAAACTAGTGTAAATAATAGCTTAAGAACAATAAATTCCTACAAAAATTTGAACAGTCTTTCAGAAAAACTAGACAAGGTCAAAATACTATTCCACAAAAGCTAGTAACAATATTAACACATTCAAACATAATGTGAAGAAACATTACCGTGCAAAATTAAAATAGAAATAAGATTCTGGTATAAATAGATTGGTATTAAATATGGCATATTATATTATTTATATTAAATACGTATATTATATATTTGAACAAATCTCCCCCTACCCATCAAGGGACAACAATGAAAATAAGGCCTTGGTTTTTCTTGTGCTTATCCGTGCTATCAATACAGGCCCTGTTTTTTACAATATGGTATTATATTTACAATATGGTATTATATTTAAATCTTTAATATCTATTTTATTTTTTTATTATATTTTTATTTATAGCGAATAAACACTTGCTTTGCCTGCTTGCTTGCTTTCTTGCTTACTTACTTGCTTGCTTACTTAGTACTTACTTACAAATTCACAATTTAGAGGATAAAATGAATTGTAAACTAGGAATGGAACTGTGAAAATATTTTCATAAATAAAAACAAAATAGCTACTTTCATGGTTGAGTTGTTTATTAAGACTCTGATCCTCTACTCTACAGTATGTGTTGAAGAAAATATTTTTTCTAAGATTAATAAGCTATAGAGAGTTGCCTCTCAAATATTCTAATGCTGTAGCATGTTAGTATAACACACAAAAGATCTATTATTTATAACAATAGGAAATTAAGATAATCTCTCTATGAGCCACATTTTAAGACTTTGTAGCAAAGTAGAAAAATTATTAATGGATCTTCCGGATTTATAAAAATCTATAGAAACTGATTTAAAATTCGATAAACAAGCAATTTGACTAATGGAAAATGTTGGAACAAAAGTCATTCCTCTAAAGTACATTTTGAATACTTGTGTGTCAAATAATAAAACAACTAATTGAGTATTTATTTGAAAAAAAAAAAAAAATAGAATTTAGGATATACTCATATCAGCAAAATTTCACCTGAAATTTTGTCAAAGAATTATATTTTACAAATTGAAGGTCATTAATTAAAAAGTATGTAATCCAGGTAGATTAGACAAAATTAAGGTTATTTTAACATGACATGTCCATAAAACGTTAGATACCAAAAAATTCAATGGTGTTTATCAATTTTTTCTAATTACCTCTCAAAATAACTATTTCTTTTCAAGAATAGCTAAAAATTTTACACAGTGTGTTTGACACATCTGGATTCGAAAGTAATAAGGGTACTGATGACAGTTCATATTGCAGTACTTCTCTTAAGTTATTTTCACAACTTTTTTGAACAACTAAAAGTGCTTCATTGTCCTATCTCATGACAACGTCTTTACAATTTACTTTTATCCTTTTAATAACTACTTCTGATTCAAATGTATGTAACTTAATTTTCTTTACAGGTACATAGAAATCTACTCTGTTGTTTTCAATTTCATTATGAATGAAATCTAACACACGTTCTTTCTAAATTTTTTCAGCATCAAACAAATCTTTCTGTAAATTTTCTGGCGTTTCTCTTAGCAAATAAAATCCAACCAGTACCTCACTTTTCTCAAAAAGGGTCTTCCCAGGTTTTAATAATATTGCAGCAATCCGGCACTGCCAATTCATCAATTTCAGCTTGAAATCTGTAAAAATTCCTGTTGTTATATGACTTGAAAGAATATACCTTTGAACTGTACCAATAGATGTGGTAATTCCAACGACACCTCCTGCACCCTTTTTTCAACAGTTCTTCTGGTAGCAAAGTGACCATTCATAAATTCATCACATGTGGTAGGGTGAGTATCTTTAAGTTATTGTTGTGTTACCCAATAATAAGTAAAGTGACAAGAATAGTTTGTGCAATAGAAGGCAAAGAACCATTTAAACATAAGTACAGATGCTTGCAAGTGTGTTAACCTATACTTAACTTATTCATTAGAAGAAATCCAGCCAAAAGAAGAAATTCTAGTATCTAGCCATGGGCTCAAGTTGGGTACCAACCACCCTCTCTTCAAACACTTGAAGGAAATTAAAGAGATCACCTATTGCTTCAACAGCAATTTTTTGACTTGCTCCATCAATAAGATTCATCAATCCAAAAAAGATTATTCGAATGGTCTACAATCCATTTTTAAAATGCGTCTAATTTCAAACAATGCCAAAGTTGGTTAACACTTTAAATGCTCAAACCGTTCTGCTATACTGCTGTCCTTTAATAACACTGTCAAGATACAGGAAGTATGAAAACTGCCAATTCTAAGGTTGATAAAGTTTTTGAGCTCCAAATTTCACTGTGGAAACTTTTGTTGGTGATTCATCAATACAGGTTTTTGCTTGGCTTAGCTCACAAAATGTAAAACCTGGTCCAACCTGAAACTACTTGGTTTTCAGATGATAACTTAGATGATTTATACCTTGAAAGTAGCCAAACAAAGTCTTTTCATTTTTCAATAAGGTTGTATATCGCGTTACTGTCCATATCAATTGAATTTACAGCTTCAATATTTATTCTTTGCAAAAGAGGGTTTGAATTCTGTCTTCTCTTGATAATTGGTTTGAAAGATCTTCGCAGGCGGATTTTAGCAATGTCTTGCTGTGGCGTTATATCAGTCTGTAATGTCGTTGTATGATTATGCCATTTAAGCAGTGAAGTGATATCCCAGAGAATTTCACGATTATGGTCACAGTTATCGTAAACCAATATAAATGTTTATGTCTGGATATTATTTGAAACAAATTGGTTAATAGTTTTGATGATATGCTTGTAGTTCTGCAAGCGACATCTCAATATTCATAATAAAATAATGAGTGTCTTGTGCGATTAAGACCTGTTGATACCTTTTGATCATGATCCTGTCTTCTTCTTGGTTATTAATCCAAGCTACACATGCTTGACAGTTTTTAATTTCCCATTGCTCTGCACATAAAGGAAATCTTGGCCAATTTACTTACACAAACGCTCCACTTGTTCAGAGACAGGGTTTTAATGTTTCGGAGTGTAAAATACCTGCCCACAAGTGAATTTATTTTTGGCAACCAATTTTTTTTGAAACTTCACTCTATGCTACAAACAATTGAACATGTCACAACTTTCACCCTCAACAGTCATACTCAACCTCCATGGCTACCGGACTATAACCTATTAAACATAAAATCTATACTACACCCCTTTTTCTAGGATAGTAAACAATGAGTTTTAGTTTTGCTTAGTTGTTTTGACATTGTTAATACGACTGATCTAAACCTATGATAGCTGTTACTCATAAGGTTGTTAATCATACTTTGTACCACTTTTTTTTATTGTACCACTTTTTCAAAAATCTTTGTTACTACATTGTATGAATAATCTATTCAGTACATTACAATAAGTTGCATCATTAGCTTTCTCAGTACATTACAAGAAGTTGTATGATTAGCCTACTCAGTATATTACAATAAGTTGTAAGATTAGCCTATTCAGTATATTATAATAAGTTGTGTGATTAATCTGCTCAGTATATTACATAAAATAAAATGTAAGATTTGTTTGGTCCAACAGAATGTGCATGAAGATTATCAAGATAGTGACATTATCTCTCCAACAACGTTCGTGATTAGCTTATTCAACAGATACGCACGTAATCTCAACCATGATTAAATAACACCAAAAAATTGATAAAATGGGGGTTAGTTATTGTAATAGTGCATCCTATTCCTTGACCTTTTTTTTTTTGAAAATTTTCATGAATAACCTTGAAAAACATGGCTTTCCAATGATAGGTCGTCATCTTATTTTAGTGAACGTATGATACCCCAAATTAACAAATAAAAAATAAATTTTGAATTTATTCAAACACCCGGATCGATGTTGAATGTGACACACCCTTTAAACTGCAAAATCAAAATAAAAAAAATCATAACGCTAAGGTAAATATCAGCGATGCATATTAAAAAATTGAAAAATGATGAAAATGATGGCAAATGCCAACAAAACCAATTTTAAAAAAGAAAATACGCATACCTCTTGTATGTTTGTATATAATAAGAATAAAAAAATTTTAAATATAGATCTACATATTAGAATATGTACAACCCACTTTTCTGAAAAATTTCATTTGAAAGCAAAGTTCACTTCCTCTGTGTACAGGTTTAAAACAGCTTTGCACTACTATTCTAATTAACGCCTATACATTTACACTTGAATTTCATCTTGTCCTGGTGCATATCTGGCCAATATTGAACTCATGGCAATAATAATTTGAAAACAAAAGCATTTTAACAATGATGGGTTTCTAACAAAAATTCTTACTGAATTATACTTAGATATGTCAATGCAAGACCTTTATCTTTCCATTTGTGATTTCATTTGTGATTTGTTTTTTATAAAATCTATTTTCAAATGGCAAGTAAAAAGTGTGGCAGTCCATTGGTATTTTCGAAATTTAATGCCCCTGTCTATGGTGTAATCCCAAAATTCATAAATATTTTAAAGATGATTAAATTTCTGACACAATACAGGCCTTTCCATGAATAAACCACCAGGTGGGCTAAGAAAAGACCACCGAGGGCTATAAAAAGCACTTGTAGATTGATTTAGGAGGGTTAACAATTTAATTTTGAAAATAACTGGAAAATGGTATAAAAAGTTATGAATGAAATACTTGATATTATATTAGAAAATAATGGAGAGAAAAGCAATGAAAATTTTGATATTGATGATTGTAACGATGCTAAACATATTATAGGGAAGGGAAAAGAAAATTATATACTTTCATCCCCACTTGTACACACTGAAAACTAAGTTCAGTTTAATGACACTGTTGGACTTTTGGATGATAGTGATAAAAACATCAGCATAAACACTGAAACAGAGAGCACAATAGTTTCTGAAAATGAAAGTAATATTTCCAATTTCTGGTCTCATGCTGCTAAACAAGTACTTGTTAACTTACAGCCACCACAGAAATTTGCAAGAACCAGAGTTAGAAATAAACATGCTCATGGTTTAAGTACCCATGAGGGAACCAAGATCACCACATCATTCTAACTAGAGGTGACACTCCAGGTACTACTAGAATTGAAGAAAGTCCTGGTGCATGCAAAGGAACTGCTGATAAAGACTAAAACTTCAAAACTAAAAATGAAAAGGTGATAAGATGCTGGTTTGCAAATAGTTAGCAACAAAAAATAAACCAAATAACAAATAGAAAGTTGTTTGAATGGTGTGGACATACCATAATCCAGTAATGGTGAGCATTGGAAAAAGCAGCAAAGATGGTGACACAATTATCAAACTGACAGTGGTCAATTCCTAAAATGAGCACATAGGCGGTCTTGACTAAGTCAATCAACAGCTTCATAGAATTTAGGCCCTTCACAAAACTTATAAACGGTACAAGAAGTTTGCTATTTGTTCAATACTTCATTGCAGCTTAAATTCAAAAAGATTTAGGTACAAACTATCAACATCAACATTCATTACGTACTTGGATTTTCAGCTACATAATACCAAGCCAATTTTTGCACTAACCCCAGAAATCACAAGTAACCCTTGTTTTCCCATCAGAGATGTTGACCACCTAAATAGTAGACACTTTCCTCCAATGATATCAAAGGTAGTAATGACACACCATATAAAAGATGTGTAACAAGTGCGATAGTGAGACCACCTAAGGACATCCCTTGAAAACTGTTTACATTTACCACTGCTGTTCCTCACAACCAAATTTAAATCTAAATGAATATTTCAAAACTTATAACACACTCCAGGACTATTGTGTAGACTGACTAATCTTCATCAGATTATAACTATATATATATATATATATATAGTTGATTATGTTATTGAAGCATATATTTCACAATAAATACCCTCTTGTTATTTAGAGAAATTAAGTTTAAGCCCATATAAAAAAGCTATATTTTTTGATTTAGTGTTCAGAACATCCTGTTTTATTTTATTTTATGATCGTCAACCATCTAATATTGAAAATATAATTGGGATTTTACCTTTTTATTTACAGGCGAAGTCAAAATTTGTCTTTTTAAGCCATTTGACATTTCTCATTTAACATCACAAAAACTATACAAAATTTTTAAGCTTGCTTGAAAACATTTCTAATATTTTGATGCAAGACTGACTTGTTCAATCCTATCACTCTTTTGTTTAACATACACATTTCTCTTTCCCTCTCATTTCCTTCACCTGGCTAGTTCTGCAGCTTTAAGATGCTTCAAGTTCTATCTTTTCTCTTCTAAAGAAACCTTTCAAACTATTATAAGATCTTTTTATATCATATTTTATTATTTTTATATCATATTATTATTATATTTTATTATATATTATATCATAGTTCACTAAGCAAGAAAAAAAAAGCAAGAAAAAATCTTTGTCAAACATCCTCTTTGCTCTGAGTCTTATGATCAATGATCACGATTATGATCACATATGATGTGATGAAATAAAACATCACTTATGATCAACTGATAAGTCTAAGGTAAAACAACGAAATCTCAAATAAAAATCCAAAATAATTGTTTGTATGCAACAAAAAAAAAAGGGGAAAAAAAAGAAGACCAATTTATATTTATATTGGAGAAAAGGTAGCTGTTGTAATATACTTTCAGATGTGAATTTATTGATACAAAAAGAGGCACTCAAAACAATTAATTAGTTAAATATTGTATTTCAAATTATGTTAATCCCTGCAAGAAAAACGTCAACTTATTAAAATCTACTCAAGTATAGAAAACCAAATATATAGCTCCACCATTCCCATGTGAATATTTGCAAAGGCTTTTAAACTTAAAAATATTATTTGAAAAATTAAAAATTAAAATGTGTTTTGTATTTTTCTTATCACGCTTAAGTGTTATATATTTATGAAATAATGAAATGAATAAAATTATTATTAAAACTTATGATTTAAATGCTTTTTTTCTATTTTGAAATCAAGATTAAAAACCAACAATAAAATTTTTTTGGGAAAATGAAGTGTATTATTATATTTTATTTTATTATATAGTGTATTATTATATAT
>JAUZNK010082055.1:0-13120 GCA_035046665.1 Euphysa ruthae | reverse complement strand
TTAAAGAACAAATGTTCCTCTTTCAAATGGGATATAAACCAACTCCAACAATTAAGTAAAACTATATTTTCGATCGAGTTGAAAAAGTATTTCTAAGAGCGATAAAAATCGTGACTGTTCAACAACAGCAACAAAAAAAAAAAAAAAAATGCTATCTTTATATCATTTAGAAAATACTGCATAATTATCAATGAGATCATAAAGCATAAGTTATTATTTGTTTATTTGTTTTTTATATTTTAGAAGGAGTAAATTCACATTTCAAATTTAAAGATGAAGAAGACTGGGATCAGAGTTCTGAATCAGTAAGTTCAACAAATGGGTGTTGGTGGTCTTTGATCAATTCATTCTTCTTCGAATTACAAAAAAAAAAAAAAAAATCATATTTGAGTTTTTGTTGTTTATAGAATTTGAAATAAGGGAAATTTTACTTATGTGTTCAATGTATGTAATATAATGTATGTCTATCTGGGTGAATATATTAGAAATAGTAGGGGGTGAATGCAAGTAGCAGAAAATGCTTATTTGTGACTGTCTCCTAATCCTGAGGCTATTAAAATGTATTCTTATTTCTAGCAATCTGGTCTGGTAATATTTTCATTGGATAAAAGGCATGCTTCCCAGACGAAGTTCCTTTCTTTGTGGAGCAAGAAAAAAAATTTGAATCTGTGGATATTTGAAGAAATATTATATTTGGCTGTGTTGTAAATGAGTATAGACAAACTATCAAAGTTTCTGTGATACAGTTTGCTCAAAGCTTGCTTACCCTATCATTATATATATCAATTGGCATATAGTCAAAAATTTTTCTCTGCTACTGATTCAGTTAACTTTTTATTAATTTGTTAATTTTTTGTATGAAAAGATTAATTTTATCTCTAGGTTTTGTTGAAATAAAATTTTAAATCCTTTTGAAATACTGTCAATTCCAGTTTTATCTGAATCATCTGTCTTATATTTTGATGTGAATTTCTTATAGGCTGTTGCGTTTCTTGATTTAGATGTTGGTAAATTAGCAGAAGACGTCAATGAATTTGGAATTTACAACGTTCTTCAACTGCAGAATATAGTAAGAGTAACTTATTGATTACATGAGGATAGAAAATTTGAGGAGAGCTATCAATGTTATAATTTTAAAGCATCCCGTATTCTTTGTTTTTTATCCTTATAGCTTTTGTTGAGATAAATAAACAATGTAAAAACTTTCTGTTTCCAGTCAATCAGTCTTTAATCAGAAACTTTCTGGTCCAAGGAATAGATATATTTGTAACATTTTGATTTCAGTCAGTCAGACTTTTACCAAAACTTCACTGGAAAAAACAGGGTAATAATTACCTTAGCTTTTAAGTGGGAATGTTAATTTATTTCTTGTACAATGAATTTAAGCGGTCAATACTGGGCATAGTTAATGTAAACAAACCTTTAAAATGTTTTATACTAATACTAAGTCCCGCATCCCATTATTTTATTCTTAGAAAATATTTTCGTTTATTTTGGTTAAAATAAATCGTGTTCAACTTGCCATCTTACGCTTATGTTATTTTATTAAAATTTAGGAAGAGTTTAATTTTAATCTTTTATTTATTTGTCATTTTTATCATGTTTTGAATTAGTTCTCTCATCTTTATATCTCCAGACACGATGTCTGAAAAAAAATTATTTGAAATGGACAAACAACTAATCATATCGGAGATTGACCGTTGACCGATGCTTATTTGCTGCATTGCATTTGCCAGGTTGAGATTAGTCTGTAAGTTTTGTAAAATCGCGGTGGGATTTTCCTGATTTTTAAAAAACGATGACTTTCATCCTTGGCAAGGGGCTTTTATAATATATATATATTTTTTTTTATTTTGTTCAAACTATTAGAAATGAGTGGCGACTAAGGTTAAAAAATTATTTCCCTCAGTATGTTATTAGTGGTACGCTCCCATTTATATGCATCATGTGCCTAATTTATGGTTTTAAAAATTACGCCTTAAAATGAATAATATGAAAAAAAATTACTTTATATTCAATCTTTTTTTTTTTTTTTTTTTTTTTTTTTTTTTTTTTTTTTTCTCGCAAATGCTTTAATTTCCAGGCTGTTTTTAAAAAATAATTATGAAATTGGTGGTAACATATATTAGTAAAATATAGAAATAGTAATTAAAATTCTGGAAATTTTTGGATTTTTTTCTAAATTCTGAAATGTCCGATTATTTGATTCATGAAAATTTATTGGATTGTGCAGGAAATCCATAGATAATGAATTATTAGATAATGGGAAGAAGTCATGATATTTTCATCATTCCCTAAAAATTCGATAGCTTGCTTATTCAAGTCGAGATTAAATTGCATTTTCTATTGCCTATTCTTAAATTAAATCAAATCTTTGTTTGTTTTGACTTTTAATATATGAACATCAGACTTTAGGACAAATTTTTTGTTGTTAATATTAAAACTGAGTCAATCTTTAGAGGTCATTTATAAAAATCAAAAATAAAAAGGAATCAAGAACAAACCTTTTGCTATATCAGCATTGAAATTTACCTGACCTATAATGTAAGACTAAAGGTTGATGTTAAACCCTTTGTGCTATTCTCTCTCAAACAACTTATATATTTCCTTTAACTGTACAAATCCAATCACACAAAAACTTTTATTCATCAAGTTTTCCCAAGAAACATGAAGTTCTCCCTAAATCTGGCTATCTTTAGAAATTAACCTAGTTTGCTGAAATATGGATACACTTATATGTCCCAAAAGTGCCTTGTAATCAAATTTTCTTAGCTCTAACTATATAAACACTATAATAATATAGACATTTTTGAAAAGAATAGTTGAATTTTTGAGGAGCTTGAATCAAAGCTCACTCATTGCCTTATCAAAGAGTAATTCTTTCAGGGTTGCAAACGTGGATTAAATTATATAAATTCTTTGTAGAAACCGCATTATTGTGTAGATGCTTTGAAATCTTTTGCTCCTAAGAAAAGGTTTATTGAGAACTCTGTCGAAAATTTTGTATGGAAGGGTATTGAGAGAAGTGAATGGTCTAATTCACAGACAAAAAGTTTGGGAAGCAAGGTAAAAGAATTATATAACTCTGCTGAACAACTACGCCAAAGTAATTCAGAAGAGGAAAATTATATATTTATGAAAATGTCGAACTCAGCCATTGAGCACGGGGCAACAACTAAAGATGTAGCTGTAAAATCGCCCTCACTGATGATAAAGGAATCATTGCATACTCCTTCAGAAGTGAAAATTAAACCTCCATATGCTACCTCAGAGGTGATGAATAATTTTGCACAAGTTTTTCCAAATACACAACCAGAAACAAATGAAGAAGTGGCTGGAGATCTTGATCTTGATGATTTGCTAAAAGTTTCTGAAATAAGTAAGTATCATTTTTAAAAACCTTCAAATGGGATTTTTCATATTCAGGCAGTAAAATATTTATTAGCATAGCCAGCAGTTGTTAATAAATTTACCCAAGTTTGTTTGTTTAGTCACTTTTTTTTGAATAATTTACATTAAATTGTTCTAAAAAAATTACCAGCAAATGTTAGAAAGTATAGCAAAAGGATATGCGTTAGTTTAACTTTGAACATTGCTCTGAAATTAAATTAAGCTATCACCAGGGAATTCAATTGCGCTAGACTGATAAATTTTTAGAAGTAGAGATTAAAACTTTAAGTCGTATATAGATAAGTTTAAAGAAAGTTATAAGTCAGTTTTCTGTAGAATTTTATTGGAAAGTTTCAAAAGGCTCTTTGTTAAAAGTTACAGATAGGTGTTGTGCTTGAATATTAAGTCCACCTAGGCATAAAGAGTCATCGTGGTGGTGAAGCATAGCTGTAAGTAGTACTGTCAAAAAGAAAAGAAATCTGTAGAAGGAATAAAAGGTAGGTGAAATATATTCTGTAGAGGCTGTGAGATAGTCAAGAAAGTCAAGAAAGTATTAGGCTAAATGTGAGTAAGAGATGAAAAGATTTGCAAATGTTCAGAATAAAGGTGACCAGAAGCAACAAGCTAAAACCATGAGGAAGGACCATTGTAAGTGAACTTATGTTAGAAATGATACTAGGATTTTGGTGGTTAAGAGGAATATAAAAAAGAAGCCTAGGAAAGTTGTAATGAGAGCTTACTAAACACAATATTAGTGGAATATGAATAATTTGTAGCTGAAATATCCATTTAACAGCAACCATTTTAGTTGAGGAATATCAGGTTGGAAACGCAGTTAAAGGTAAAAGGGCTGATTTTTTTCCTTTTTTTCTGTTGTTTATTAATATTATTTTTCAGGGAGTTAGAGGATTAGAAAGAATATCTTTTGGTCCATTTTTGCACCTGTCATAATTAAATATTTTTTGTTTCTGTGTCCAAATTTGCTAAAAATCTTAATTTTCGGCCTAAAAACATATGGATCTTTCTTTCAATCCATTTGTTTTTTTGCTTTCTTTTCCTTCTTTTAAATTCTAATTTTTTCGTTAAAATATTCCATCAAGTCGGACTTTATCTGTTGACTGATATTGCCACCTCCCAAAAATCACCATTTTCCAATGCTGGACTCAAACAGTCATTTAAGTTTGAAAACTATGTATTTGAGTTTTTCATCACTTGTTAAGTATAATTTTTTTCTAGGTGTTTCAAGTTGCTATAAAGATGGATCAGCAAACCAAAATAAAGAGGTTAGATTCTACTTTTTATTGCATTAAGAAATCTTTATTCTTTATAATTCAGTTTTATTTTGAAAATAAGGTCCAATTTTTTCTAATATAATTCTATAATTTGAAGAAACTTTTTAAGTTATTAAAGTTATTTATCTATTTTGAGCTCATATTAGAAAACCTATCTCTTAAAATTTATTATAGTTCAATGTCATAGTTTAATTATATCATAGAACTAACTTTTGCTTAATATACCGTACCTTAAGAAAGATAAAAGGTTGTTAATGAGATATAAAACATAATACTCTATTTCAGTATAAATCTATCTTGAATGAATGAATAAATCAGTCAGGGATTCATTTAATTTTTTTTAGAAGATATTGCACTGTTGAACGTTACATGACAAATTTTTAATCAACTAGTTATGGAAGTAAATACTCACCCATACTTGTCTGTAACGGTTTTCACTGTTAAGTAATAATGAATGTGACGACAAATTTTGTTTTACTTACGCTTTTTTTTATTTTGTGATATGCCAAGAAGTTTTTGACCATTCGTTCGTTTTTTTTTTTTTTTTTTTTTTTTTTTTTTTTTTTTTTTTTTTATTTTTTTTAAAGGACTTTTTAATGCAGGATCCAAATATCATAAGAAATGGTCACTTTAGTCCTAAAATCAATAAATATCCATTAAGTTAAAAATCTTTCCTTAATTTTAAAACCATAGAGGTCTTCTTTTGAACCGTATAACAGGCTAACTCGTTATGGTATTGGGACCAAATATTGATATTTACAAGCCGAAATTGACTGAAATTTTAAAAAATTTCTTGGGAGCTCTTCATTATTATTTTTTTTGAATTATCCATAAAGTTCGAGGGCTTATTTTGGCTTTTATGTCTTATTTGTTGAAAACTGTTATATGCGTATACTCTTGGCAGGGGCTGCATATTTCTCACGATCCTATATATTCTTCTTTAAAGTATTTATTTACAAAGTTTTTTGTAATCTACCATTGTAAGTTCGATAAAACGATACTTAAATGGGAAGCTGGTTTAAAATTGCAGTTTGGTAAGGAAGTTGTTGGCAGTCAAATACTATATATAAATTGTCAGCTATTTAAGAAGCATATTTTGAGAATTAAGCATGTTCAAGAGTTTAACGAGACATGGTCAACCGGTACGCAAAGTCTGAAAATAGATGGTCTAAAGAAAAACTTAGAGGCGAATCACATAAGAGAGCAATTGATTTAGAAAATAAGGAGCAATTAAGTGCATCCGCATACAACTCCCGTGTATTGCAAGAAACTTAGATTGGGCGAGGGAAAATGCGAATGGCTGAGGTGGACAAAAAAGATCCTAAAATATCGTTTCCGAACAGCATATTACATAGCAAAAAATGTAAAGCCATATTCTGATATACACCAGTTGATTTTTCTGCAAGAAATGAATGGCGAAGTAAAAAGTGAAAAATATTAAAACGATGGAGCGAAAATGATTGATGTAATTGCAGAATCAATGAAATCGGACTTGTTGAAAGAACTTGCAAAGTGTCGTTACATTTCGCTTTTAACAGACAGAAATACCGACCATGCAACAGTAGAAGATATATGTTCTAAGTCTCGGCGGTCAATGGCCAATGTTCGAAAGAATTAGTGGTTTAAAAAAACAATACTTGCATTTTTAAAAATAAAAACGTTACCACAAAATGAATAAACAATTTGTTTACGATTTACTGCGTTTCTTAGCAACTACGAAGTTTACTTCAATTTAACCTAAATTCATTAATTATTCATTACCTACCAGTCCTGTCAAAACCGCAATAATATAATCACTTACAAGCATGCAGCTTAAACTGTAATATTTAAACTGTTAGTTATGATAGCAACTGTGGGGTTGTCTTAGTTTAAAAAAATTTAACTGTTATCTTATAATAATCTTATTTAAAAAGATATGTTTGAGGTCAACATTTTTTTTCTCTTTTTATTTATATGGCTTTTATTTTTTTTATTTCAGATGATCTTTTAAGTAAGTTTTAAACACCTGGACTGTAAGTGCGTAAACAAATTTGCTCTCGTTCGCAAGTTTACTTTAATTTTGAGATGGTATATTGAATGAAAATATTGCTTTGCTGAAAAAAAAAAAACTGCGAAGCTGTTTACGAAGGTGAATTCGAACCCTGAATTGTAACATAACAGAATTATCAAAGGAATGTAAGTCATTTTAAGCAGTTATTAGGTTCAGAAGGACTAAACAGTCAAATTTTGAATCCTGCTGGATTTAATCCCCAAACTTAATTGAGAAATAATTTTTTGCGGCTAACGCCGCCCAAAATAATTTTCTAAATCAGCCCCTGCTTGGATAAAATTATTTTTTATTCTAATAAATTTTTGATGATATTTTTTAAACCTGTCTTGGAAGAAATTTTATATAAGGCATATAAATATCTATCTGTATAAATATCTTTATAAATTCGCTTCATTTTTTGTCAAAAAAGAAGTATGTGTCCGTAAAACACTATTGGATAGTTATCAAAATACTCCTCGACAAATGATTTTTAAGAATTCATTACTAATCTAACTTTTTGGGCAAGTTGATAAAGTAAATAATCAAAAGTAGCAGAATGATTATCTAAATCTATACAAAAACACTACTAGCTGCCCAGAATTTGGTTAAATTGTGTGTTACTTGGGATTCATGTAATAGCAGTACTCCAGTGAAAACCAATATATGTTACTTGGCTACTACATTTTCTGACTAAGCCATTTATTTTCAGAGGAACATTTTGAAAACAAGACCTTCAAGATACTACGTATTAAGTTTCAAATGGATTTAATAAAATATAGTTGTTATATCCATAGTTTTTACGCGTGTTGATCTTTTTTGTAAATCTGTCAGGCTTAAAAGAATGTATAATATCGTTGTTATACAAGGGTATGCATTCTTATTATGAAGTTTGTTAGAAATAAAATTCAGATTACAGAAATCGAGAGCTTTCTCTGCATCGACACTCCAACTATATCCTGGGCTAACATTGTCATAGTTATGAAAAACATATTTCGAAATGATGAATTTGGCATGTAAAGTTGAGTTATTTTCTTTAAAGTCTGATTTGGATTTACTGCTTGGAGTAATTTTTGGGTATTTGTTTAGATCAAGATTTTGAGAATCTCCGTAAGAATCAGTATCAAGCTAGCTCAACGATAATTATTTTTATCAGATTTTTTTAAAAGACTTTCAATATGATAAAATAATTGATCTAGCAAATATAGATGATAGTTTTGCATGAGTTTAAAAACCATTGAGGGGATGCATTGACTTATATACTACCTGTTAAAAAGTTTACATTTTTTGGTACTGCACCCAAATACGTTGTTTTTTCCTCGAAAACTTGAAATAGGGCCATAGATAGCTTTTTTTTGTCTCATTTAGTGACCAATTGTAGGTTTCTTTGCGTTGAGCCTAACTATGATAATTTTTCACTGAAATTGTTGTTTTTGAAATTTTAAATTTGCATGAAGTTGGAGAACCAAAGAACCAAAATAATCACTTTTCAGAGATTGTTAAAATATCGATTTTATCCCTAGAATGGACGCAAAATTTCAGCTGCAGGGGATAAGAAATATTTCATTACCATTTTTCGAAATCATATTGCAGGGTTGCTACAGTCAGGAAATCATATTGCAGGGTTGCTACAGTCAGGAAAAGGAGGAAAAGGGGCTTTTTGGTCAGTGAAAATCAAGGAATTTCAGTATTTTTTAAAACGTCAGGAAAGGATTTCATTTTTTTTAGAATTCATTTATATTTAGCTCTGTATAATGTTTTAAGTTAGTTAAATGGTTTAATACATTTATTTATTTATTTATTATGTTTACATATTGATTTAGTATATTTTGAAGTTTAATGACACAATTTGACCATGCTTAATTGTTTTTATTTTTCAGCATGTCTAAAAAAGGTAAACAAACATATTTCAATGATGCTTGGCTTATGTCAGAAGAGTGTTCTCATGGGGTAGTTAGATCAATAATCAAGAAAGGCGAGAGGTAAACTCTGTAAAAGTGTTTTTGATTTGAGTAACATGTGTGCTAAAGCTTTGAAAAATCATAGTCGAAGTAAAGGTCACCAGAAACTTTGAATGAAGAGGGAACAAATCTTTTTCAAAAAGAAAACAGATCAGGCAGTTTTACCTGGACCACAATGTCCTTCTATTGTTGTATAATTTCTTCAAAATTTAAAGATGGAGGAGGGCAAAAACAACATTTTTTCATATTTTTTTGACATTTTTGTATTACCTTTCAAATAAAGCAAAAAAGGCATTCGTTGTGGTACAAAAGTTTCACAAGGCTTATTTAACGAAATACTAAACTGATCAGACGGTGATTCCTTTTCTGGCAAAAGTGTTGGAGTTCATGTATAAGAGTTTGATGCTTTTAATTCTGAAAGCAGAAAACTTTGAAGATCGTTCTGGAAATGGTTTTTTACATGTAGATTTATCGGACAAAGGTAACTAAAAGGTAACTTAAGCGGTATCCATCTAGGTTTTGAAACCATGAAAGTTTTACAGGATCTAGTTGTCAAGTCTATCATCACAGTTACTTCAGTAAGTGCATTTAGACAAAGATGCAGGCAGATGATCATTGAATTATTGCAAAAATTGTGTCAGAAGAGTCTGTTAGCTTCTCCAATTGAAACAAAATCAACTGCATTTAACTCTTTGTTCATTTTTTCTGACCCAAAAGATTCTTTACGATCAAACATGAATACTGTCCTGCATCATCTTCTTTTCCTTCAAATCACCTCGTCTACACTTTCAGAAAGAGCGTTTTCACAATACAGCAACAAAGTTAAGGAAATTTTCGATCCGGAAAAGAAAGACTGGATGAGTTTTATTTTCATTCTTCCAACCTTCAGTTTTCTCCAGAAATCCAGTCTATAATCAAGTTGGTTTTAGTCTTAGGCCATGGGCAAACCAGTGTGGAGCATGGATTCAGCATAAATAAGTCAGTGAACAAAATCAGCATCAATTGTTACGAGAAAGCTTATTATCAATCACATGCAGAATAAAAACCTTACACCCTCAAAGATTGAACTATCGTCTACCAAATTAAATCTGTAAAAGCTTCTAGACGGAGATATAGCTTGTACGTAGATGACTTACTAAAAATAAATTGAAAGTAAAAGATGGCATTAATAAGCAAAGAATTATTTTGAATATGGAATTACAAGAAGTTACGTCAAAGAAAGATCTGTTGTTAAATTTCTGTCAAAGTCTTGATAAAGAGTTTATAGAACTTTTAAAGAAAGCAGAGTATGAGAAGATGATAGTGAACCTCGCTATTAAAGTAAATGGCATAAAAAGAAAGTGTGCGGAAAAAATAACATCACTGGAAGAAGCCTTTTCTTTACTGAATGAAAAGAAAAGAAAAGAAAACTATTGAACTAGTTATCACTTAGTGGTGTTTTTCATTGAATTTTGTTTTTACGGTCTTGTTGTTATCAGATAATATTTGGAAATTTATGCTCCTTACATTTATAATCTATTTAACATAGCAATTGTAAGAAAACATTGGAGTTTTCATAATTTGTTACTTACATGGAATTAAACTTTCTAATATTTTTAGTCATTTTATGGTTTTATTCTTTGTGTTTGCATTTTATGGTAACAACATGTTTATTTGACGCAATTTGCTCGAAAAAAATATAGTCGGAGGTTACTCATTATACTTGAGATTTCAAATACAGTATGTCCCAAAAAAACTTTAGAAGCTTTGTACATGACGTTGAAACAGCTTTTTTATAAAGTCAGTGAAAAACTTAGATTTTTCAGATTAGGTCAAGGAAAATATATACAGTTGTCAAGGCTAAAGTCAGGAAAAAACACCATATTTGGCACGAATGTCAGGGAAATTAATCCCAAAGATCCTGTAGCAACCCTGTAGATATAATGGAATAACAACATTTGTTTCCCCGATGTATCGAAGTTAACATAAGAAGTAAAACATAACTATTGTGCTGCTTTAATTTGAAACTTTAAGGCCTTTTGTTAAACACCCAAGCTAGCAAGACGCTGAATTTATGGTGGTAACTAACTGTTTTGTCATCCAGATAATTATGGTATGCTTCCATTACAAACCTGTGTAAAGTAATTGTTTGATATTCATAAGTTTTCAAATATAAAGACAGAATTGTGACAGAATTTCACATTTATGTATTTTTTATGTAACGTTTGGGTAAAATATGGTGTGTACAAATGATCGCTAATTAATAGTAACAAAAAATAATGTTAAGACTAAAATGAAAGAAGAAAACATTGATAAATTAATAAGTATGATCAAGAAAAATAGCGGGTCATTATGTAGAAATTGTTTTAAAGTTGACTTACATATCTTAAATTTGCAGTAAATTTTCAAATAAACAAGCATGTCTAAAACTTTCTTACAACCCATTTTCTTCAACTTTCTTAAGAAAGTTTTTCCACATCTCAGATTACTCTCACATATTTTTTTTACACTGCGCATTTGTCTCAAGCCAAATGTCATAACTTGGAGAAAATTAACCCGTAAAGCCGCTATGTGTTGTATTTGTAAACGGATTTCCTTTTATGTTAGAGAACATGCAGACAGCAGGGTAATAGTCAAAAAAACAATACGTTAATTGAGTTACATAAAATTTCAGCTTAGGTGTTTTGCATTTTGTATTGTTCAATGTAATTCTCATAAAAAATTTACGGGAAATTTTGTTATTAAGTTATTTTATTTAAATAGTTAGGGATTTTAATTCTTCGTTTAATTTTTTTGTGACAACAGCTGTCCGCATCGTAAATAAAAATTTCGTCTGGAAGCTTGACAGAATTACAAAATTAATTTTTCAAACTATTTTTCCTATTTGGTATTGTACTTTGTAGATGTTTGTGAGATCCGTGGCGCAGTGGTCTAAAGAGCCGAACTGCGAAGAACGCAGTATAAAAATGTATGTGGTTCGAGCCCACATGATGACTGCTTTTATTATGAAACCATCTAATTTCGGGCAGCATGTCATGCAGAATCTAGATGGTGTATGTCTGTCCTCGTCCTGTGTCGCAAACTCGTAATATATGTGTGTATATATAAAAAAAGTTTGTTACAGTGGTAGAGCTGTATTTTCAAGAAATCTTGGTATTATCCCATCAGGCTTAGCTGCTTTTTTTACCTCATAACGCTTAAGTTGAATCTTTGCAAAAATTACCCCAAAAAGTTTTAATGGATACAGAAGAGATCGTTCAAGTCATAAAGACAAACGTCAAAAATTCTCGTTCCTTAGCGAGCCTTCAATGTTGCTTTTTTTAGCCAAATTTAAGCAAAATTTCATGTTTTAATCAATTTTTCAAGGTTTAATCTCCTTTTAACTTTGCATGAATGCAAGAGACCAACCAAAACGACGTCATTTGCACACGTATCGAAAATTTCTGTTCCTTAACTACACGCCTTCTTAACTTCTCTTTACAAAATTAGATTTAAATAAAATTTCAAATCTTTCAAAATTGAGTTTTCTATTTCTTGAATTCAATTGACCATTTAAAATATCAGCCCATACAAGCAAATACCGATAATTTACGCTTTTTAGTAAGAAATATTAGCCTAGATTTTTTTTTTTTTTTTTTAATTGGGTTAGCCGATATCGTATGTTCAATTCTTATGAGGTATTGTAATTTCAAGTTTGTATTAAAGGGACCAAAAAAGGAATCAATAGTTATATAGACTATAAGAGCACCGAAATACCGAAATTTGTTGATCTCTAGTGGAAGAAGCTTTTTAAGCAAATTTAGAACTGATAAATTTGGTACATTAATAGTTTTACAACTTCCTTTTGAGCTATAAAATGTCCGTCCAAGAAAAAGTTTTTTTTCTTTGACCCGGTCACTCATTTGTCAGACTTTTTTTGGTGATAGGGCAGTCTCGATAATTTTTTTGTCGAGAATTAAATTTTATTTTTCTTAAGGAAATATGCTCTAATTCAATTGAATTTTATTACGATGCTATAAAATAATATTTCCTTTATTTTTACATATCGGCTGTTTTATAAAACAAATTATTGGCTGGGACCTACATACACAAACAAAATAAATGAAACTTTTATAGAATTTTTGCAAGAAATTCGAGCACTAACCAACACCTCGAAATGTTCAAAAACAGTAAAGGTACACGTACCCCAAGGTGGCAAACTTTAGGTTTAGACTTTCGACTTAAGAATTTAGCATTCTAGAGATAAAATCATAGTTTCCAGTCAAACAAGAAGTCATTAAATATAGGCATTGCCCCAATACCAACTATAAAGGTCATTAAAACGAGAAAATGAAATTTTCGATAACAAGTTTTTTTTGACAAGGCAATTTTTAATTTTCAATCAATCGCAATTTGAGAATATATTAATTGTGACGTTGTTATTTGTGACGTTATTTTTAGCGTTGTTATTGCAGCAGAGTCCGTTGTTCGCT
>JAUZNK010082044.1:0-13121 GCA_035046665.1 Euphysa ruthae | reverse complement strand
TTACCAGATATGTTATGGTTAATATTCTCTGCAGTTACTTCTTTGCTGACTAAATTTGCATAAATGTTGTCAATTAGTGTTATACTATTTAGAAGTCAATGTATAAGTTATTCAATAAGTTAAGCTCTGTTTTAGGGCGTCATTTTATGGTATCAGTATCCAAACCATTTTTTGATAACATTAAAGCAATGAAAATTTATGAAATCAATATTTTTAATACTCTTATTTTTATGTTTAGATGTAAAAATAATACTGTTCCCAAAGTTTTCGAGAATCTCTATAGAATAAAAATCTCATAATTAATATCTTTGTAATAAACTTATAATCACTCATAAAATAAACATTTGATACTAGTATTTTTACTTTTAAAACCACTTTGGAAACTTTTATAAAAATGTATTTTGGATTACTTCTAGAAAAAATCTTTTAATAAACAAAAATCTTAATTGAATTTAAATGCTAAAAATTATGCAATGTCTTTTTAGGTACTCGGTGATAAGGACTTTATGGTCTTCTACAAGTTTTCCTCTTTTTCTATTTTATTACTATATTATTATATTTGAATATTAATAACTAGTTTGTAACATGAAAACATAAATGTTGTAATATCCAATATATAGAAGAAAAAATAATCCAAAAAAAATTCTGTTTGGAGAACTTAATCAGAAGTAAAAAACAATATGTTACTGCATGTTTAGTTTGTTACTAGAGAATGGTTAAGTGAGTTAAGTTTTGATATTTTATAACGCCTAAGTATCCTCTTGCTAAGTTTTATTATCACTTTTTTTTTTAATATTGCTATGGTGATGTTGTTTGATACCTAAAATTTTGTTTTTTCTCTTATGAAAAATTGTAGACTAATAATCTGTGCTTTTCTAGGCATTGTATGAACAATCGTTGCATGTGAAGTCAGCTATACCTCATCCAGTTATTATGGGTGTTATTAGAGGTGGGTTTTTGCTTTCATTTTTCATTTTCTGGGCTGTTAGAATACTTGCTGCTTCCTGATTATATGGCCAAATATCAATTTTTATGTTACTATTTGAACTTTTTTTTTTAAAATCAGCTACTGCTCAAAACTTCTTAGGAATAAAAAGGCTCTATTCAAGTTTTAGTGCCATGTTTTATGGAACATTTTTAACTGTTATATCAGAAAACTTTTAAAAATCAAAGATTTTTTTAATTTTTATGCTTTGAATATTTTTATTTTTATTAAAATTTTTATTAAAAATTTAGTAAAATTTTAGGAAATAATATTTATTTTTAAATCAGTCTCTTTCTGCATAGCTAAAAGCCACTTCTAAGCAGGAAGCTAAAAGAAGAAATAAAGCAATTCATACAAAGACTTAGAAAGATATCGATTGACGTTAGACTTAAAGGATTGGAGAATCTAATCTGAAGGAGAAAAATCAAAAGGCAGAAAGTTCCTCAAGCGAGCAGTACATAGAAAGAAGCTTGATGGGTTTTTGTTTTAAAAGTTTTAAAAATATAGTTATCTTCACCGTTAAAGGTGATGAAAGCCTTGTAGTTCTTGAGAAAGTCTTACTTTAAGGCGTAATGCCTTCTTCTAAATCATCAGAACTGAATTTGGCCATGGAAATACTTATAGAACAGTGGCAATGACGCTGCATTACTGTGATAGGAAAATGATTGAAAATTCAAAAGAAGATTGAGTATACATTTCTAGATTTAGTAAATAAGATGTAGGCATACAGCAGAGGCTGCAGTCCAAAGATGACAACAATATTCAATGCATAGTCGAATGGTAGCTTTATAGATATGACTTATACTCTTGGGCGGAAGAAAGTGCTGCACTCGGAATAGAGATCCAACCTTCATGGCAGCAGATTTTATAATGGATTCAAGGTAAGAATTACAATAGAAGTTATTTGTGAACATTAGCCGTACCAATCAAAACCTTATAGATTCAGTAGTTCACTACCATTCACCAAAAAAGATGGAAGGAAATGTTCCCTAATTATGGTTTAAAAGCATTGAATGACATCAAAAAATGTTCACCCTCTTCAACAACAGTGCGAAGAGCTTTTTCTAAATCATCTGCCATTTCATCCTTATCAAAATCATTGTTTGTCTTCCCTATAGATGAGTGAAAAGTAGTATCATTCGCATATATAACGAGCTTGCAAAGAATGCTGTCAGGCAGATTGTTAATGAAAATTAGAAAAAGAGTAGGAATAGAATTTTGAGGGACACTAGAATTTTGAGGGACACTAGAATTTTGAGGGACATTAGAATTTTGAGGGACACTAGAATTTGCAGAGTAACAATTCGAAAAGTAGCTATCGAGAACCATCTTGATTTCTTTGTCTGACAAAAAAGATTTAATGTTTAAAACTTCCAATCATGTTATGTTAAGATGGGTCATGTCAGTCATAGGTAGAAAATCAGGCAATATGTTTCCAGAATCATTGCGAGTGGGTTTACTGTTGAACAGCTTAGCAAAAAGTTCCGCCTTATTTCTAGCAGATGTTACGACCTCAAGTCTATTGAAGAGTGGAGGAGTCAAAGACTTAACTGTATTACCAATCCTAACCATATTACTAACTATCAAATAAATATACAAATCAATTTGATTGTCTCATGGGAGGAAACACCAGTCCCTGGTTTGAGAACCAGTGCTCAAACCACTGAGCTACAACCACCGACAAAAGAATTGATTTAGTAACCAGATACATTTATATACTTTTTTTTATTTATTTATTTTTTTTTTTTTTTTGCTGATTCAAGTTATATAAATTCATTGATTTATTTGATTTTAAGTTTGAGTTTGACCCCTGGTATGTAAGGCAGAGAGGAAAAGGCTAAATTTTAACAAAATGTAACTATTTTAAATACCAACACCATATAAAGTGTCATCTTTGTTAAAATATTTTTTTGAAAAATTTCTATATTAATGATAGCTGATTAAGAAATACATACTTAAAAGGTTATTTCTCAGTTTAGACAAAAAGTTATGATTAAAAAGATAAAACTTTTTGATAATTACCAAATTTAAGATTTTGTATACCAATTTTTGATACTTAACGCCTATTATTCTGAAATGGAATTAACTAATTTTAATAAAACCCTTCTTAGCACAATAAAATATTTGCATATTTTATTATATTATTGATGATAGAAATATAAAAAGTTTGTAAATAGACCACTTGATAACTTGTTTAGAATGTGGTGGGAAAATGCATCTACGTGAAGAGGAGTACGATAATGCAGCTACAGACTTCTTTGAGGTTTATTGCTTTGACTTTTTTCGTCAAATTATTAATATATCTGCTCTTTCTATGTTTTCAACACACAATTTTAGTCTTTTTTAATAAAATATTTAGCAAATCTGAAATCCAGTTAAAGGATCGTCTACAGTCTTGCAAAATCGTCTTGCAAAATAAATAAAATTTGCCACAAAAAAAAAAAAAAAACGGTAGACATTCGTCCTTAAAAGTTTCCATAAAAAATGTCTTGTAAAAAGGCGTTACAAGACGTTTTCGAAACAAAGTTTGACAATAAGACGTTATTTAAAAGTAAGAGTAAAAGTAAGCTTTTTGTAAGCAAGACGTTTCTTGTAAACAAGACTCTTTTTGTAAACAAGACGCTTTTTGTAAACAAGACGCTTTTTAAAACAAAAACAATTTAGGTTCAGATCTTAAAGCAAGAAGCGTCCAGAACATGAGAATTTTATCTGCTTCATAAATACACACACGGTTTTCATAAAAGATTTGTAAGAGTTATTAAAATCAGTTTTCAAAATTTGAGTGCCCAAACTACTGACTATTTACGAAGCTCAAAAACAGTTAACTTGACAGCGAAGTTATTTTTAGCGCTGCAGTGTTCATTGCCAGATTCCCTTTAGTTTCCCATCTTGTTTCCACCGTTTTCCGCTATCGTTTCCTCGTTTTCGAGTTTCTAGTTAAAAGTTTTCTAGTAATAATTCTTTTGGCTATGTGTAGCTACTCTTATAATCCGCATATTTGTGCGTCTTTGATAGTTTCAGACTTCTTTATTACTTCTTCGATGTGCTAGTAAACCCAGCGTCCACCTTTAACTAACTTTTCTATGCATTCCGCAAATTCTTTCAGTGTTTTGATGACCTTCAATTTACGAACAAGACTGATAAATGTTATATATATAGAGATTGGCCAATTAAGAACTTTACTTAAAAATTCAATAAATACATTCTGAACCTTGGATACATATATTTACATGCTATGGCTCAAAACTGCTCTCTTTTACATACAACACCTGCTTAAATTTTGAAATGGTAAGAATTTTTTTAATTTAATGATTGATTTTATTTTCAATTTTGATTTTTAAATTATCTGTGGCAACCCTCGCTTTTAAATCTCAAAAAATTAATTTTGTGTTTTAATGATAATTTTCTCTCAGAGAATTGATTAAATATAAAGTAATACATTCTTGCTTCCAAATTCTCCCTCATCTACTTTCCGTTTTTATTTTTTGGCTTTGCCATAGTATTGCTGACCCATACTTGCTAAGAAAACAATTTCCAAAGAATACTATACTCTAAATATCACTTTGGAAAAGAAAAGTGGTGAATAATGTACAAATACTCAGATTATTAATTAGATTTAGTGAGGAAAAATAGCCATTTTAGCTTGTGCACTTTGTAAAAAAATTTTTCATGAGCTGCAATTTTAGATTTTTGATGTGAGAAGAACATTGAGCAAAGAATTAAATTTGAAGGAGACTGAAACTGTTTTGACAAGAAATCCCATTTATAAGCACCCTTGACATTTAATATTTAGGATAGGATAATATGATAAAACAGACTTAAAGCAAAAGAGTGACAAAGGAGTGAATCAGTATGTAAAGGTTTGTGAAACCATGGCAAGCGTGTTGGGAAGCTAAAGTTAAAAATGGTATATGCTAATTGACCATAGATGAAAACTGCAACAGAATTCAACAAATAACAAATTATGT
Source organism: Euphysa ruthae (assembly GCA_035046665.1). Taxonomy (NCBI): domain Eukaryota; kingdom Metazoa; phylum Cnidaria; class Hydrozoa; order Anthoathecata; family Corymorphidae; genus Euphysa; species Euphysa ruthae. The sequence goes on along the minus strand of JAUZNK010082044.1, from coordinate 8,168 downwards.
TGGGGATGCGAGATAATATTATCTCGATTGAATTTTTTTCTACTGTTTAAATATTATTAATAAAGAAATGGGGGAGCGAGACAATATATAAAAAAAAATAGCCACGAATTTCTGCCTAAATTTTCTGTAGGGTCAGCAAAAAAAGAAAACCTTCCTTACTATGGAGAATTTTTTGCGTTAATGCCAAATTAGCTCCAGCTGCAAAGTTTGCTTTTTTGTTTTCGTAATAAATATATTTTGTGGAAAAAAGGAACAGGTGTTTTAGTAGTATTAGTATCAATTGACAAGATTTATTTTTCATTCTCAAAATTACTTTTTTTTTCCAGTTTAAAAAGAAATTTATATTAATTTTGGCAGCATAACCCAACTTGATAAAATTTTTATTCTTTTGAGGAAAATGCAACAAATACCATGATATTTTGACAAAACAAGAAAGACTTTAACAAAAATTGTACATGTGATTAATTTTTAAGGACTGGCTATTGCTCAAGTTTTTTTTATTAAAATGATATTTTACTTTTTTATGTTTTCTGCATCTTTTCTACATTAAAAGAACGATACATTTCATTAATAAGCTATTTCAAAACAGCTTGAAGATTAACAGTTATTCCCTTATTAGGTTATAAGAAAAGTAATAAAATGATTGCAATTTTTTAACCTTATAAATACAATAAATTCACCCTGTGAGCAGGTATACAGTTAAAACCCCTAAACAAAAAATTAACTTAAAATTTTAGAAAATCATAAAAAACGTTTCCATTACAATTATAGTCCAAGTTTTGTTTTAGTTATAAGTTTGCTCAACAGACGCTTTTATTTCATACTAGAAAACATAATCTTAATCGGCTAAATGAATACAGAATATTTATTATGTATAATTTTATAATATAGCTCAAAATTATATTAAATCTTTTATCTGATGTTATGTGCAATGCCTCTCAAAAATTGAACTTTTCCTATTATACCAATGTGAAGACTTGTAACATGTCTTTATCCTTGTCTGCAAGTCTTCATTTTTTTATGTACTCTTTTTCAAAGGAATTCCAAATTCAGTGTTTTGTAAAGAAAGGCATGCCATCATGCAATCATTATTTAATCCTTCAATACATACCCATATTGTCGATCATTGTATTAAATGAGCTGTTCCACGCTTGGCACAAATGTTGTATTATGTACATTCCAAATCGTTGGGAAGAACAATGATGGAATATTTCTTAGAATTACATTTCCTCACACTCGTGCAATTCTCCTGAAAACATTAGAAACATATTTTCTATCAAAATACTCAACAAGAGGCTCAAAACCAACAGGGTGTTGTTAGTGAGAATTTTATATTTCTTCAGGTATTCGATCCAAGCTCTTGAATTTTATGTCACACAAATGAAAAGCAACCTTTAATATCAACAACATGTGCCCCAGAAAATCTTTGAATTTCTTTTATTGCTGATTTTTCACAATCATAGTCTATCATAATCGTAGTTGGATCCAGCACAAGTCCTAAAGTTCTACATTTATCAGAAGTTATCTGAAACAGTTTTGTGTAACTTTGCTCATTCTTTGATGACATAAATGCATACACAATGGAAACAGCAGATTCGTCAAGCGGTGCACGAAATGACATACAACTGTTGAAAAAGTGTTAGCACAACTTTAAAGGTCCCGTCTATGAACCATGTGTTATTGGATAAATGTCTAAGATAATATCCATTTCCAAAAACGATTGTTTATCGTTGTTATTATTTTTGTTTTTATTTTGAATCAAAAACATATTCCTGACAACTTCAAGGGCCCAGACACTTTGAGCAATTAAATCATCTAGACTTCCAGGGTTATTAGGACAACCTTGAATCATGTACCAATTAAAATTGAGTTTAGCTGACTGTGGGTTTCCAAATACAGTTCTTTCCTTTCTCGATTGACCAGCATGATTTTTACACAAGAGTTTGATGTGTGGAGCCACCAACTGCAGCTGTTTGTATAAGTTCTTCTTGATTTTTTGTTTTCCTTCAGCATCCTTTACTGCTACAGCACTTCCTACATAATTGTGTTCCGTTTGAGATAAAATTGTCTCTGGATTTTCCAATTCTACTCGTAAAAGTCCCTTACATTTAAATGAGTTTCTTTGAGAGCACTCCCAACGAGTAGATGTATTGGTTGTTGCCTTGATAGTGTACATGTACTCATTATGACAAAGCTTCATTCCATCTTTATTGTTTGTAATATAATTCATTTTTTTACTTTTCTTTTTTATCTAGAAATTTGTCTGCTTTTGTTTGGGGCTTCCATCTAGTAATTTTCTATAACCACATAGTGTATCTACTGCTGGATCGCTGTCGACCATGTGCATGCATCGTTCTGTAAATTTTCTGTATTTTTTATAGTAAAGAATTTGTGCACGAGATCGATCTAACAATCGATGACCTTAGAAAAGCACCTTAATCTAGATCTGTTCCTCGTTTTTTACTCTGAACTGGAGTTACGACTACGAGAACTCAAAGAAGTAATTTTGTCTTTTTTTTTTTAAATCTAATTTTGAGCATTTTGCCCTGGGGATTTTTGTCAAGTAGCACTGTAAATAGCCTTGCAAAAACTACTGCATTTTTTTAAATAACGACGTTAACTGCGAAATGAATAAACAGTTTATTTTGTCTACGATTTACTTTGTTTCTACGAAGTTTACTTCAATTCAACTTAACACAAAAATTATCAACTACCTGTCCTGTCAAAAAAACAAAAATTACAATATAATCACTTTGTTATTTCTATATACTTTATACTTTGATGTATAATTTACTGGCCCTCATTCATTGTATATTTTATGGTCCTGGTGTACTTAGAGCTTACTGTAAAGAAAATCATTGGCCTCTAGAGGGATCAAACTCGCACATATTGGCGTCAGTAACCAAAGTCTTAACCAAAAAACCTTCTCTCTACTCGTTACTCAAATATTACATTTAAATTAAAATTATTAACTGATTTAAAAAAAATAAACATTTTGAAAATAACTTAACACGATATAGTGATTTTTGAACATTTTATTCTCAGAATGTACTTAAAACGTACATTCTGAACGTACATGGGATGTTGTTACTATTAGCAATTTAAATTTTAATTTTAGTTATGATAGCAACTGCAGGATGGTTAATGATAAAACGACTTAATTAAAAGAAAAATTAATTAAGGGCACGATTTTATTTTATTTTAATTTTATTGAAAAAATATGTTTGAGAGATCAACCTAAACTTCCACACCATAGATGTTCTTTTTATTTATAGGACTTTTATGCATTTTTAGTTTTCAGTTGATCTTAAGTAGATTGTAACATCTGGACTGTAATTATATAAACATACTTGTGTTGTTTTTAGATAGTGTTCTTACTAGTAATACACAGGCCTTGTAAAAAGTCGAGGAAAAAATATTGTTCCATTAAACTTATGAAATATGTAGTAAAACTTTCGATGTATTTGATAAATTTCAGTATCATTGAATAATTAGTTTTTCTTTACACCACCTATACTTTAATTTAAAGATACTGGTCATTAGTTGGAGGTATGATTTGTTTACACAGTGCAGAAGAATTGGGCTTGAAACCAACTTAATAAGATGAAAATGAAAGCGTTACAAACGTTTAAATAATCATTTATTGACAATAAAAATTATTTTTGTATTCTCATCGCTAAAATAAATCAGTACCTATGGAGAATTCTGATTAGCATATCCTGGAACATTGAAAGTTATATAGATAAAGTTTTTGAAAATTTTTGTAAAAATATCAAAATAATTTTAATTTAATGTTGCAGATACTTACTAAAGTTTTCGAAAAAATTTTTGTAAAGATCTTTTGCTGCAGATAATTTTCTGTTGAAATTTAATTTTGTATTCCAAAATATTTTAATTTTAACTTTATTTTAGGAGTTGCTTGCTATATTTTTTCTGAAACTCGAATCTCAAATCTTGAAGGAACATATTTTTACCCATTTTACCAAAATCTACATAGACTACAAAATTTACTTCCCATAGATTTCATTTTCTCAAGTATCTTTTTAAAGAGAAAATCATGCATCATACCCAAATTTTCCATCATGAGAATTATTGTATATATCTTTTTTGAGGATATGTCACCAAAAAATGTGACAAGCATTTTTCACCCTAGAAACTTTTAGAAAACCCAAATGGTAAAAAAAGGACTAAATCAAGGTATTTTTTTTAAAAAAAAAAAAAAAAAAAAAACTGTTAACTGAAATTAAACATTTTGCAAACGACGTATTTACATAATATCAAAAAATATAGTCAGAAATGAATTAGTTTTTTCTAAGAAACTAGTACTGTGTTACCCTAAAATTTAAGAAACTCTCAGAACCTATAGGTCTAGAAACTTCTCAAACTGGTTAACTTGTGAAAAACAATAACAAATGAACACGATCATGTGTTGGGCAGCTGTTCACAAGTCTCTAAACACACAACATATAATTGTAATGTAAACCCAGTCATTTGGCTCTTTAAAGGCCCACTTTAAAGCCTGGTTTCACTCATTTCAAAATTTCTCATTGACTGAGAAACTGGGTATGCGAGATTTTGCCCCCACTAAATATCATATTTTTTGTAAGTAAAAAATTAAAACAGTATAAGTTTTCAAACATTTTTAGATATTATAATTTTTAATTATTTCTCTTTTTGTATTGTTTTCCACAAATGTTCATCAAACAGGTTTAAAGTCGTAATGAAAATCAGTGTTTTACAGGCACAGTCACATGTTTCAACAAGATGTTGGATAAAATTAGAATACTATATGAAAATAATACAGATGAGATAGACATAATGCATGGAGATAGATGATGTTGATGGTATAGAAATAATACCAATGTAACTTTTAAAAAACTTTACAGAGTGTAAATTCTTCAGTTTATTACACTATTTATAGTTTCCCATTTCCTTGATTTTTAACTGTTAAGAAACGTTGACTGCTGAAATTGCCAATTTGTTAATAAACTTTTAAGTAAATACCAGAAGTTCTTAGAAAAAAAAATAAGTGTGTACTTTTGTTTTGACAAAAAAAGGTCAGTCTCAACATTATTTAAAAATTTCAAAATATCACAATGACCAAATTTTTAAACGTCTTATTTTATATTCAAACCTAATCTTATGTTGATTTTTTGCCAAATCTGACCCTGAATTTTAGTTTTGGTTATAATCTGTATAATAAATAATAATTGCTTCAAAAATCCTATAGTTTCTAAAACCCTTCTTGTATGAGCGCCGTGTCACCACACGTTGATGTAATTTAAGTTTTGACTTGAAATATTGTTTATTTTTAACCTAGTCTGACCAATCGATCCATATGAACATGAAGTATTTATTATTATTAGTATAAGTATGTATTATTATAAGAATTTATTATTTATTACGCATATATATTATTTTTAAAAGCACCGGTGTTTTGGCTTCAAGAAAAACTATAATTTGAATTTTAAAATATGATTACGGCTTTATAATATAATATGGATTATTGATTATTGTCTATATATATAGTCTCAAATTATAAAATTTTACTTTAGTTTATGAATAAAACTAAAAAGTACTGGTGACTGTATAATGTTTGCAAACTTTTGATGAAAAATCGGTTTACAATCATAGTCTATGCAATTTCTTTTACTGTTCACAAAAAATTAATGAATAAAATAACGACGCTTGCTAAATCTGAACTCTTGTAAGTTAATTTCTTAATTTTTTTGTAAAAAAAAAAAGAAAATCAATATTTTCTCAAAATTGATTGGTCTTGGTAAAACATAGTGGTCAATACATATCATTGCAGGACCCAGCAGGACAGACGAGGGTGTTTATCAGCTGCATCAAGTAATCCATGCGGTTTTATGACTTATTTCTTCTTCTGCTATTTCTCACCCAAATCTTTCTGCTAAAAAAGATATATAAAATTATAAAAATATCCTTATAAATAAAGAAACTGAAGACAAGGAATGAGGTCAAAGAGTTATGTTTAGTGGTAGACGCCTTATTATTAAAAAAAAAAAAAAACAAACTGGAATATTGAACAAGACACTTCAATTCTTATAAGGACCCTTTATGTATGAATTTTTATAAAATCTTATAGAAGTTTGTTTAAATATCGTCCATTAGGATGTTTTTAAAATATCGTCCATTATTTAAGTCAAATATAACCGCTTATTTTAGTAAAAGAGGCAATGTTTTTAAGATATAAGCTTTTAAATTAGTATTGGAGATGCTCATAGCGTCTTTCATTTTTATTTAGAGAAAAAATGGACGATTTGCGTCAGGCGAAATGAAAGATGCTTACTGTAAATTGTCCCTAATGTGACAGAATTTTATGAATTAACCTATGTTTGCTCTTAATGCTCTATAAAAGCCTTTCCTTACTTTTTTTGTCCAATTTTTTTGTGAAGAATAAAAATCTTTTATGTGTCACAAACTTGCATGTAAATTAAACTTTTTGTACACAGAGTGGAATTTTTAGATTAACCCTCTTTATTTTGCTAAAATATGATAATTTTACATAAAAGAAAAAAAATATTTTTAATAAAAGATTTAAGTAAATAAAATATTTTTCTGCTTATTAGTTTTTTAAACTTTACATGAATATGAGGTCCATAGTTGATATTCTATGAACCTATTGCATGAGTATGAGGTCCATAGTCGTTATTCTATTTGTGTCACCTATTGAAAACTGTTGTTGCCACTATCATGGTAAAATTGTTTTAGTTCTGTGATAATTTTATATTTTGTTAAAAATTATGACGATATTTATTCATTTCAAATTTTCCGTGGTCTTTATGCTTCTAGTTTTACCCAGGGTTTAAAAACAATCATGAAAGGATGAAACTTAGTCATCCTCCTAGTTTTGTGACACATTTAAAAAATTTTAAGAGTGGTGTATCCCAGACACTGCGTTTAATAAACTTAATCTATAAACCTCGATTGAAATGTCATGAGGCATCCAACTTAATGTACCATTTTTTTGTCATCCAACAAGAATGTTGGTTTCTACTAACCAATATTTGGTTATAGGTGAAAATAATTGTATAGTTTTCATCCTGCCCAGAATAATGAAATATAATACCTTTGGCTCTTTATTTCTATTTCATTATTTATAACAATATTCAAACTCCCTCTCAATAACTAGAAGTTATATATTTTCTTTTTAGACCTTATGGCATCACAGAAGGTTGAACATGGCTAAAGAATTTAGTTTTTAATTTAATTTTCTTTTAATTCAGACCTACTAATTAAGGATATTTTTAGGCTATGAAAAAATAAAATCCTAAAATATTAATTTTAGGGGTTTTTTATGGCATCAAAATTTATGGCTTTTGTTTTTTGAAAAAAGCTCCAACTTTGACCAAAATTATTTTTTACACAAAAAATCACTTATTCAAGTTCTCTTTGCTGAAATATAGCCACTGGTTATTTTGATTTTAAAGCAATTTGAATTTAAGATTTTGCTACCACCAAAGTTAAGTCATAGCAGAACAGCTTAATGAAATTGATTATTACTTATTTATTAGGCATTCAAAAATTATGATGAATCAGGTAGCCCACGGTAAGTAAATCTATCATATATTAAACACCCTAAAATATCATCTGGGAACTCCCAATTTTGAACCCGTTTAAAACTCTTCTCAAAATGGCTATCTGTTATGCTGAAATCTTTTTTAATGTTAAATTATATAAATAAATATTTAATAAATATTTTTAAATAAATATTTTTTATAATCTAACTTACAAAACTTATAAATAATTCCTAACTGCTTGTTTTTTTAGGCAATTTTTCAACTAAACCCTTTATTGCCTGGCGTAGCATAACTGCTGCACATATTTTCTATGCCTGTAAGAAACGGCATAACGTCTTCTTCAGGTTGTAAATAGCTGTTATATCATATTTGATACATTCTTTCACATATACGAAATAGTCCTTACAACAGAAGTTGGGTTATCGAATAAAAATCATATTTTCAAAATTTGTGGCTGGACAAGTGCCGTCTGTGATTTTCTGTCTTTTTGCGTTCGGAGAATGGGTTTTTTGTGTTATTTATTTGTTTAAGTCTTTGGATATAATGTTTTGTTACAAACATACATACATAAATACATACATACATACATACATACATACATACATACATACATACATACATACA
>JAUZNK010082033.1:0-13122 GCA_035046665.1 Euphysa ruthae | reverse complement strand
TCTAAATCAATTGCTCTCTCATGTGGTTCGCCCTTTATGTGTTTCTTTAGACCATCTATTTTCAGACTTTGCGTACCGGTTAACCATGCCTCGTTAAACTCCTAAACATGTTTAATTCTCAAAATATGCTTCTAAAATAACTGACAGTTTATACAAAGTATTTGACCGCCAACAACTTCATTCCCATTTAAGTATCGTTTTCATTTGAACCATTGTAAAAAAAATGTATAAAATACAAGAACTTATAACTTACAATGTAATCTATTACAAAAAAATTTGTAAACAAATACTTTAAAGAAGAATATATAGAATCGTGGGAAATATGCTGTGTTTTGTTGTCTTTTTATTGTTCCAATCATCATGCTATTGTTTACAAAACATCATACCACATTTTTTACACTTTGTTGTACAAAATTAAACACTCTCCTTTTTTTTTCATATTTCTGTTTATAACTCCAATGAAAATCAGCCTTTATATATTTGTAGATTTTCTTTAACATAGTAGATTACCTGCGGAGGTGAAGATATGAAACAAAACGAACTTAACTAAGGAAATGACGACAGAAATAGCAACTCCGGTATTTAATTAATCGTTTAGAGACAGGTAAAAGTAATAAGCAGAGGTAATTTAAAACGTTTTTAGTTTAATTGAAGATAGAAGACTATAAACAATAATTTTTTATGGCAATCTTTTTAAAAAATTATTTTCGCAATTCCTAACTTAACACAAACAATTACTTTACAATTTCCTTCCCCTTCACGAAGTTGCTTCGCAATTTGCGAATCAGAAGCTGAGAATTCGAACCCTGGTATGATTGTATCTATTTTAATCCCTAGAGCTCAAAAGATGCTGATTTGCACTATTTTAGAATCTATTTTACTATTTTATTTTGTAGCATTGTTATGTTTGTCTGCTCAAACGGTTAAGTCTTTAGTTTCTTTCACAGATGTGTGAGTTCGAACACCCTTAGAGACCAATGATTTTCTTTACCATAAGCTCAAATGGGAGTTCTAAGTGCATCAGAACCAAACCCATGAATCTTTCTTATAAATAGTTCATAAAAATATTATAATTGGACCACGTTAAAATAATTGAATAATCATTCATCTGCTGGTGACTAACTTTCAATTTTGCTTACTCTTTTGTAAATACTGTTAATGTCTCATTTAGGGATTTTAATCTAATATAGATTTTTAATCACTAAACATAATTTCAAGACATAGTAGTATATTAACATCTTTTACCTGTTTAAAAATTAAATACTAAAGTAAATTAAAACAAAACATGAAAAAAAATGTAAAAAAATCATTTTCATAAATTTTTCAAATCACTCTTCTGTTTTGAATGTTTATCATTTCAAACTGTAACATAGTCAAAGACTATTATCAAAATCAATGAAAGCCTTTTTTAATTTAAGCTCTTCCAAAAAATACTTTCAAAAAATCAATGTATATTTGAAGATGATTGACGTGTCAACTTTCAAACTTGTTTTTTAGTGCGCCAAAATGAGCTGTATCGCCTTTCTCTAATTGACTTTGAAAAAGATCCAACTTTTCATTAAAAAACTGAATATATTCTAACATTTTATTAGCCAATGAATTTTTACCTAGTTTCACATTTAGATCAGAAAGATGTTCAGTAATATCCACTAAAAATGCAAAACCAGTCAGAAATCTCATCATAAAAAAAAAGTTACATATTGTCTATTCTTCATCATAAAGTTTCTGCCCTTTAAATCCCAAAATTTTAAAAAAGTGGGTAGCACAACTAGGGCAAAAAACATTCGAAAAGTAAACAAGTATTAGGAATCCATTTGCATTGCACTGCTTTGAATTGCTGATATTTTGTGCTTGAGAACAAACAAAGTTGACTGACTGAACAACTTTACATCTTTTTTCATGATGTCTTCAAACCCCAGAACTCCTTAGCAAAGTTTTTCCTGATAGATAGTACAATGGTTAACCACAATATCAGTTTTTTTTTAAAACTTTCAACTCATCCATAAAAAGTTTTGTAAAACCTTTTATTTTTGCAATCCTTGCTTCTGCTCTATCAGTAGTGATGCCACATGTTTTTAGGATCTAATTTGAATCTTTCAAAAACCTTTTTAACTTAAAAACATTTTGCCTTGCTGTTGTTTTCTTCATTGCAAACAAATCCAAAAGCTTCTCAATAAATTAAAAATCATTTGTAACACCTCACATAAAAACTAAATATTAGGCTGATTACTTATATCAATACTTTTTTTTTGAGTAAATTTTGTCCAAAAACATTCCTATGAAATCTCTGATAAATTTGCCAAAGCTAAAAGATCTGCACCTTTTCACAATCGCTTCACTTATTGTAATACTAAATTTTTCATTTGACATTGTATCTCTACTTGACTTTATAAATACTTTGCTGAGTCCTTACTGACTTCTTTAAATTTTCGTTTCTTACCTATCCTTTTTGTAACATAATGTCTTTTGGTATTATATTCTTTCAACAATTCCATTAGACATGGAAGTCTGTTGCTATTCTCCTGTACAAAGTAATCCAATCCCCAACTTTCCTTAAAGTCTCATTCTTCAATACATAACAGAGATCTTTTGTCTTCCAATTAGATACCTTCTTTATCTTACTACTCTTAGCCCTTTTTGAAATATAATTGACAGAAGTAAAAAAATAATAATGGCAAAAACAGCAATTTTACCCAATTCTAACTAAAAAATTTTCATAAAAATACAATGTATTAAAGTACCTCGCACTATTTAAAGTGTAAGCACTCTGAGTGAGTGGAAAACTAACTTTAATTAAGACAAAACCTTTTGACTGACATGGTGATTTTTTTAAAGTTATTACACAAAACGCTTAAAATACATAAATTTAGTTAGCTTCCTGCCTAGTAGTGACTTCTAGTCTTTTAGGAAGTGAATTATTTAAAAAAAGAAACAAGCTCATTTATTCTCCTTTCAACATTCTTGTTAGCTTGTTCCACAACAAGGTCATCTTTGGATAAAATGATTCCATTCTTTCATCTAACATATCAAACCAGCACTTTCTACCATTTTTTTCCCCTCAAGCACACTTTTTTACAGTATATTTAGCTCTAACATCAACAATTGTCTACACAATTGAATTGCTTCTGTCACTAGACTTTCATGATTTTTTCAGTATACTTTCAAATCATCTAAAAATAAGCAATGAATCCTTAAAACATCTCTTTCTCCTGGAGGACCCATTTGGAAACCTTAACTTTCATTCATCCGCATCCCGACAGTAAAGATTTTTTACAATTACATCAAACAAACAACTGGTCTATTACTCTTTACTGAGCTCAAATCCTAAAAATTTTGAAGTAGTACCGTTCTCCTATGCATTGATTTGAGATTAGAAGCCCATCAGAAGTCCTTTTTTTCATTTTATCTTTTAGATGCTCCCAGCACAATGGAAGCCTATTTCTCCTAAATATGTCTATAACTTCATATACTAGGGATGACCTTTCTTTCATTTCCTTATTGTATTTCTTTAACTCTATAATATTGATGGTAAGTGCATGCAAGTGTGTCATTGCTTATGATTTTAATTTTTTGTTCAATGGACATATCCATAGCTTTATTCGTACCATTTCATAATTCTCTTATATCCGTGCCTATAAAGCAATAAACTCATCTATATTTTGAGGGTTGCCAACAATTTGTTTTTTCTCACCAAGGTCTTTATTATATATTCCTTCACTTGCTACAAACTGGGCGTTGTTCTAACCTGTTTTCCCTTTTAATCATTAGCATTTTCACAACATAGCTTTTTCTCCAACTATTTCTGCTCCATTGCACTCAGCTCATCAGTTCATAAATAGTAAGTTTGATTAATTTCGATCTTTCTTTTAATTGATTGATTACTATTTTTTGCTGTTCGCTTCCTATTATTTAAAAGAGATATGTCATTGCTACAATTTCCTATTATTATTATTATGATTACTTTAAATAAAAACTTAGAATACTTTCAAAAAAAAATTATAAACAAAACAATTATACAAAAAACATTTTCTTGGGCTCTAAAGGTTAAGAATTTAGAAAGAAAGAAAAATTTATCATCACAACAATTATTTTCTCCAGTGAAGCACTATTTCTTTAGCATTTGGTGAACAACATTTTGAATTCATGAAATAGAAATTAATGTTTACCTGTTAATACTATGACAAAATCAGCAGTGGACGAACAACCTGATTTGAATCCAGTTGATACAGAAATCTCATAAAAATAATTATCGTCAGCATGATTCTCAGCTAAGCCAATCAACTTGGTCTAAATCAAATAAAATTTTTGCAATTTCTTGTTCAGTTATGTTGAACTGTTATAAACTCAGTAATGAGATACATTACATTGTATATTACTAAATGAGCGTAAAAGCACAAGTTGTGAAATAATTTTAATATATACAACAAAAATTTTTATACTAAGTTTGTCGGCTAATAAACTTAGTATAAAAATTGTTGTTGTATCTTTTAAAATTATTACATTATATATATTATAACAATTTCTAAAGTTATTTTTTTAGTCAATTAACTTAAGATTTACTTTTTTTAGCAAGTTGTTAAATTTTAGGAGATAAAAGGAAACTATAATGCAACAGTCAGAAAAATCAAACTCACTAAAATTAACTAGCATATAACATAAAAATATATAAGTTTTTATCATACTGTCAAAAAGAAAAACTCTTGGAATTGGTTTGCTAATTGATTTTGAATTTTATACACAAAACAGTTTACCTTTTGTTCATCTTCTTTATCTTTTTTTCTCAGGTATACAAAAAGAATCAAGTAAAGACCAAATATTGACATAACTACTGCAAAAACTGTTGGGTTTTCTTCAATATTGGCATTTCTTAAGGCGTCAGTGAGATCTAATGGTTCAGCATCAGAAAAAGGACCTCCGCCACCAAAATCAGTTAAATGATTACAATGACACACAGTTTCCAAGCTGTTCGTTTCATTTTCCACTGACTGTAAAAATTAAAACAATTTATCATCAAAATTATTACCTTTCTTCAATTTTTCTGAAACAGCCAATAATTATCAAAAATAGTATTTCATGCCATCCTTTCAGCAGAATTGCAGTATAAAATGTTAAGTATTTATTGATAAAACGGTAATTATGGCTCATACAGACAATTGAAATTAAGTTTAGATAGCCCTTTATAATAGTAAAATGACGTTTCTGGTTTTGTTTTTCAAAGTCTGCATTGAAAAGGAGAATTTAATTCAAATGAACAGTATAACATATTTTTTAAACATCAAGTTTATGAAATATCATTTAATGACCAGCTTGGGAATTACCTTTTTTATGAATTTTTAATAGCTGAAACCAGAAGTGTCACTTAGGGGCTCTCTGAATAATGTTATTTGCAGTTTTACGCTGTTCAATTACCTCATGGTACCTGTTTTGAATACCCCCATATATACACAGGCTTTAGGCACACTTGTAGATCCGGAAAAAATCCCAACTTCAAACAAAAAATAAATCACAACCAGAGACTTACACTCTTCACAGAGGAAGAAACATATCAAAAGCAAAATAAAGTCATACCTCACTACATAAAAAAATTACCATAAGCCTGTGACAATGTGAAAAGCAACAGATAAATTCAGCAAAAACCCTAATGTTAGGGGTCGGGCACAGGCTTTGCAGCTGATTGATATTGGACCAAGTTGATTTTATTGCCTGGATGTCCTTCTTAACAATAAACTCTTGGGAGAAACCAATTCTATTCAATCAAAAAGCTACCTAGTGTAACTTTCCAGTTTTCTCATATAAAATTTAAAGCAATACTGTAGCTATTGAGAGTGAAAATATACTTGCAGCTAATCTGGCCAAAATATAAGTTGATGTACACAGTTAAAATTGATGTACAACAATCTCCGTTTTGGCAAAAATGAGAAAATTAAAATGTCTAAAATAAAATAGCTCAAAGAAAATCTCAATGAAAAATGAAAAAAGTATGGATTAAAAGAAGTGTTGGATTAGTTAAAACATGCTACAAATACTCCAATGTGGTGCAAAACTCAAATTATTAATTCACCCTGCAACCTTCTCCAGACCATCTGTTAGTGGTTAAATCAAAATATAAGCATGCTCTGGTATATGCTGACCAATTATATTTCACAGGGGCAGTGCAATTATCTTCAGATGCATTGGCTGACATAGGTAACAGCTGTTCGGGTAGTGGAATAAGTGCTGAAAAATGCAACACAGCCACACACCACCTAAATAAACAAAATATGATTATGTTGCATTAAGTTTGAAATCAAAATTTTTTTTCATTTTTTAAATTCTTAACTTAATTTTCTCCATTTTGCATGCCTATATGCAACTTGGAATTTTTTATAAACGTAACGACGTAACCATAAATTGAAATTGGCAAGCAGTATATCTTATAGCTCAAACAGACTTTTTAACGCATGCAAATTTTTTGGTTGGAACCTCTTTTTAAGGTCTTCCCTTGGTCCATTTCCACTGACCCCTGGCCTGAACGCCCCCTGGTAGGAGTAAAAAATTAATATCTTCAAATATAGACATATTGTATATCAAATTGTAGATAATTTTATATAGATTCAGAATTAAAAATTTAAACATAATGGAATTTCAACCTGGTAAGAGATTTTTTTTTTTCAGTAGGACTCAGAAAACTCAGAAATAGGTACAGGTTTGTAAATTTTTAAATTCTGTACATTATTTTCATTTTGAATTTTTATTCATGAAAAATTGGTTTAGTAAATGAAAGTAATCGTTATTCTTCCTTATACTTTGAACAGTTAATAAATCTTTAGAATGATCGTTCTTAGGCCCATGGACTTTAAACTCAAAGTAGGTATGTAAAATATACCTTGTCATAAGAACATAAACAGAGGGAAAGAGTAGCTTGATAATGCAAAAACAAAAAAATTGTTGCTTGAGATGCATGTGGATAAACTTTTCCATTCCGTTATCTAAAGGAGTAATGCATTATTACCTTGTTTTAGTCAAGTGTTGTAAATAATAGCACCATAAAGACGAATGATGGATGAAGTTATGATAAAAAGATATTATGTACAAGAACAAAAGAATACTCCAAAATTGAAAAAAAAAAGATCTAGTATACGAAACAAGGACATTTTTCTGTGTAAATAGCACCATGTTCTTCCACCATAATGGAATAATGAAGTAAATGGTCGGTGTGATAAATGTTTAAAATACAATCTTATTGAACTTCTTCTTTATTTATTTTTTTATTAATTTCTTTGCCATTGATGTTGTTCTGCAATGTTTATTCAAAAATATAATGTGTTAAAAAATAGAGCAATCCATAAAAAGTGATAACTACTGGGAAAGATATCTTGAATTTGTTGAAAAGCAGAAATGTTTATTTGATATTTTAGGTCAGTGGAAAGTTCTTTTTGACATTGGTGGTCAGAGTTGAATAACAACTGTGTTAAATATCCCATAAGTTCCTGTTTTGACTAATGCTAACAGGTCTGTCAAAACAACGATGGTATGAATTGCTTTTTTCATTTTAAGAATAGCATTTATATTTATATTATATATTTATATTTATTTAATTATTGATATACATACTACTCTTTAGATTGAATACAGATCATCAGCTGTGAACACTCTTAGAGCCTTTTTTTTTTTATCATTTTTTTTCTCATCATCTAAAGAATGAATTAAACATGAGGAGAGTGCTTGGGCAGTCAAAATGTTGTGAAGATGATTGGGTTTTCTACAACAACCAAAACGCTATTCCTTGAGTTGGTTATTACAGTAACTAAACTGATACTAAATGGGAAATCAGGTACTCTAATACCTGTGTCATGCATTGTGAATTTTTGAGCTGATAGTGGAGAAAGTATTTTGCATGTCTCTTTATTAACAGGTATACCAAACAATCAATGAATAATCTTTATTTATCATTGGTAAAATTTGCATAACGAGAAAAATATATATCTTACATTTAAATGCTAATATAAACCAATCCATTTTTGTTTTTTAATATAATATATTTTAGTCCTAGAAAAACTTTGCAAATACAAAAATACTATTAAAACCTTCAGTTTTGGAGTCTACCAATATCATTATATAACCGGTTTCAAGTATTATTAAAAACGTTATCATATGTGTACAGGGTGTTATCTTCAGCAAAGTTACAAATCTCAGATTTAAATATAAAAGAGAACATATTGTTAATAAAAAAATTAAATAAAAGTGGTTCAAGAATTGAGCCTTGAGGTGTTCCTAATGTTATTTCTAACCACTCACTAAACATTGAGCCCAGCTTTACTCTTTGTTTCCTGAAATAGAGGTAGCTTTTTATAAGTCTCAGACTGTTGTGAAAAAACCCGTATACAGAAAGTTTAGCCAGGAGTAGACTGTGAGATATGCATTCGTACGATTTAGACATACCAATTAGAATCGTACCTACAAAACCTTTTCTATCAGGACATTTTTGCCACTTCTGAAGAAGACGAAACAAAGAGTATTGGGTAGAAAAGCATTACAGAAAACCACAAAGAAGGGGAAAAACTTATCCCAAAAAAAATCAGATATTTGCTAAAAGAGAATCTTTTCAAATATTTCAGAAGCAATAGGCAAGATACTGATACAATGATAACTCCCTTCATCTGAGGTATTGCATTTTTTATGAACATGATGATATAGTTAACTGATGTATTTATGTAATCACAAATGAAAGGTGCATATACATAATGATATGCCATAGAGGCATATAATTATTACCCTTCTTTAGCTAAACAATGACGTTATGAATTTTATAAATAGGATCACTACTGAATAATGAATTTAATACAAATACAATTTAATTTAATTTAATACGAATATAACTTTCACAAAAAATCAAAAAAATTATTATCCAGAAGAATTTGTTCAATATTAAAAAGAGGTTTACTAGAAATAAATGATTTGCAAACATGAAAAAAAGAACTTTTTCTCTCTTTTATATCTATATGACTAAAGAAAGATTTCTTCTCCTTGTGAACAAGACTAACAAGATTTTGCTGTTTTGGTCAGTAGGAAGACTTGGATTATTAGCTTTACTCTTTAGCCTAGGCCTTTTTTTTAAATTTAATTTATTTTTTTGCTACAGAAATTTACAGTGTAAATAAAAATGTAAACTTTTCATAATCTCTTTGAGAATGGAAACATAAGGCTTTTTGTTACCACATAGCATCTTTTTCCTGAGAAGAGCGTGTTTCATCGTAAGTACTATAGTCCTAACAAAAATTTATATAAATTTAGTAAAAAATAAATTAAAATCAAACTGTATCTGAACTCGATATAAGATACAACTAGGAGATAACTCTAAATCTTTGCATTTGAAAATAGTAAACATCAAAGGATGACAATCACTTATACCCACTTCTATGAAATGGGAATGCTGAAAAAGAAATTTAGCATTCGTAAAGAATAAGTCAATACAAGTGCCTATTTTTGACTTAGAACATATTCTAATTACTCCTTCTTATATTTATTAGCCTTGTGATTTCTAAGAGCTTTGTATGTAACACAGGTCATTTGTCAGAACAAGTCAAGGGTAGAAAGGTATACTGACAACTCATTTCAGAATACTGATGTTCTGATGGAGGAAGAAGGTTTTGACAATGTAGGCAATGATATAGATTATGTGGAAAAAATTTTTCATGAGCCCACAACTGAAAAAAATATCAGTATATCCAAAACCTTAGCGATAGTTTTGTTGACGACCCTTTAGCAAAACAGTATAAACGTACTTGAACAGGTCTACAAAGTGTTAGAGCGGGATATTATGTGCTCATTGAAAAGCTGTTATCATGCCGTATGAACAAGCTGATACAGCCATTTGAGAAAGAGCTAATGAATTGTTTGGTCAGAAAAAATAAGAGTCATGGAAATCTTATCAGCTGTGATTCTTATACTTGGTATTTAGATGAGTTTAGTCAAAGCAGATATCCGATTATCTCATTCAATCTCCAATGTAAAATATGCTCAGCTAATTTGTTTTCTACTTAGGAGATTTCAAAGAAAAACTTGCATTAGTATGAGTAACTAATGAAAATTAACTTCATTTTTATTACAGCTTCAAGTTTTTCTAATTCTACATAAAAAAACACAACTTCGATCACAATCTTGAGATCTATTCTAAACAGAGGAAAACATCACTGCTTTACATTAACCTATATATTCCATTTTAGTGGATGTATTATTGAAGTATCAAAATCTATTTCATGCCCCAGAGGTTGTATCAGTTGGGGAGATTTGCAAAAAAATAGAAAGTTACAGGAAAAGGACACTGAGATGGAAAGTGTTCTAGTGAGAGTAGCAAAGTAGCGCCAATAATTTCAGTTTATATAGCAAAAAAACTTTTTAAATGATCAAAGTGCTGTAACCGCCAGGTTAAACTAACTGGCAATATAAGTGATATAGCTAACAACACATATTTTAATACTTAATCTCGTGGTGGCTTAACAGTTCCATTGACGATGCTTTCAGAGTTAACATGTTTTCTGAAAAGGTAAACTGTAAACTTGTTTAAAGATTAACATATTTAATAATAATAAATAAAACCTTGCATCACAAACTGTAAGTAGCAAAGTAGTACAAAGTTTTTTAAAATGACAAAGAAGTAAATAGCATAAATGTTATTTTTAAATGGATATTTCTGAACATTTTCTAATCATATTATTAGTATTTGTAATATCGCAAACCAGAAATTGTGTGCCATTATTTTTCTGAGAAATTTTTTATCATTATCTCAAGGTTATACTTTTCTTATTTTCTTCTGATATGGATGTTCTGTTTTAAAAAAGAAAAGTTCATAAAAGGGCGCTAAGTACAATCTACAGTAACTTTGATTTAGACCTTGATGAATTGTAAAACATTGACAACAGCTGTAGTGTGCTCACCAGGTATTTACAGCTGTTGAAGACTAATGTTTATAAATCAACCCGATCATATGAGTCTGAAACCAATTCAAAAATTGTTCTTTTTGAAATGTGTACTGTATAACCTTAGAAACATCTTTGTATTAAACCTTCCTCCCTTTCTTTCTATAACGTATGGAACAAACTTATTCCAGTTTAAGGACAGTATTTTTTGGAACATGCTCCCAAATTTTATCAAAATTTCTCCCTCTTTGCAAATTTTTAAATGTCCAATTAAATAGTGGAAAGGTGAAATGTGTTTGTGTAAGATGTGTTTGTAATCTTTATGAGTTTTTATATTTATTTATTCGTAACAAGTATTATTTAGAACTTTTATATTTATATATATCTATCTATATATATATACGAAAATTTTTAAAAACATTTGTTGGTTCGTATTGGTGTCACCAATGTTAAACAAACAAATGAATGAATGAATGAATATCAAATATCAAAACTTTTCAATATATATACGAAAAATTTTAAAAACATTTGTTGGTTAGTATTGGTGTCACCAATGTTAAATAAACAAATGAATGAATGAATGAATATCAAATATCAAAACTATTGAATTTAAATAATTCTATAACATATTTCACTCCCAATATGTCTTACTAACAAATATATGTTGTTATTGCCAACAAAACAACTATAAAACCTCATTTATTCTATTTTATTCTAATTATAAAACCTCTTATTTTTGGCCTTTTAGATGTCATATAATGCCCTATAAAGAACAGGCCGTGGCTCAAATTTGTTGAATCATTCCATTTTCTCATGGATTTAGTGCAACTTGTATAAAAACTGCTCAATTAAAAGCATTTAACAGTGAAATTGGCACAGGAGCTGAAAGGAGAACTTTTCCTTATTGAAATTTGAGAGCTTATATTATAAGCAATCTTAATACTTACACTCCTATTGCAGTACGATTCAAGTCATCTTCGTCAAAGTAACAAAACCATTTCTTCTCCTTTTCCCAAAAATCTTGCTCTAGCGAAGTCCAAGTGTCCCATCCATCAGGTAATTCACGAGGTAATGTACAGTTATGATCATGAGCAGTTAACGATGGAGCGGTGTCTATAGAAAAATGGAATTATTATCATTTATTTATATATTAATACATCATTATATATTACAATTACATTATTAATAAATATAAATTTTCAAAATAAACGTGCTTTTATTATAATTCACACATAGCAATAAATTAATAATTTATATTAATCAATTTATATTTACTGAAAAAAAAAAAATAAAAAAAAATCTTGAACCCTGCTTAGTTTCATAACAGCTTATACCAGGTTAAAAACATTTTTAAATATTTCACAAAAAAACAATATTCAATAAGAATCATTATCTTTAAAACTTAAAAGTGAATTTTTTTCTTTAATAATGACAATAAAAGAAATCCAACACTAAATATAAATTAATCAATAATAAGCAAGTTATTTTTTATAAAATTTTAGGATCTTAGAAAATAGCAGGTTTGAATAAATTATAAGCCTATTAGAAACTAGAATGAACTAGATCATAATTTACTTACCTTTGTTCATAAATAGAAATAATTTGTCAGTATAACTCGTATTCAAAGGTTCCGCGTTTAAAATTATAACAGATTCATTAGCTCTAACATCCACTCGTTGAACACTAGACATTAGTCTACAATAGCTACTGAAATTTTTTCTTGGAGGTGCTATTTGATAATTGGGAATAACGAGTCTAATTGGTTCTGTGAGATTTGCTAAAACTTTTGGACTTCCATCAGGATTTGTGAGACTGCAACCTTGCACGTTACCAAGAATATTGCCTGATCCAGGAGCAAATCCAAATCTGTTTGCGCCATCACTATTCTAGATTGAGAACTTTATGAGTTAATAAAGAAGAATTGAGAAGTGATTACATAGGAAACTGATTATAATTTTAACTTCCTCTATCATTATGTATGCCAAAATAACAACAAAGCATGTATGAATTTTCTATCTTTAATAAGAGTATAAAAAGCTAATCGATTTAATAATCCCAGATGTTTACTTCAAAAATTTATTAACAAGAAGACTGGATCTTAAGAATTTTGACAGTATTAATAATTTTAAAGGAAAAGAGTAACATAGATTAACTCATTCAGCACCGCGAGCCGCTCTGAGCGGCTCAGCGATTTTGCTTCAATCACGGGGAGCCGCTCACAGCG